>JASANB010003790.1:0-64550 GCA_030248155.1 Sabatieria punctata
TTCTATGGTAACATCTAGGCTGTTTTATGACTTGACTTCATTGTCTTCGTTTGCTTTCTGCTAGGTCAGGGGCGAGCTTCTATGGTTACAGCTGGGCTGTTTTATGACTTGACTTTATTGTCTTCATTCGCTTTCTGCTTCATTGTCTTCGTTCGCTTTCTGCTAGGTCAGGGGGCGAGCTTGTATGGTTACAGTTAGGCTGTTTTATGACTTTACTTCATTGTCTTCATTCGCTTTCTGCTACGTCAGGGGGTGAGCGTCTATGGTTACAGCTAGGCTGTTTTTATGACTTGACTTCATTGTCTTCGTTTGCTTTCTGCTAGGTCAGGGGCGAGCTTATATGGTTACAGCTAGGCTGTTTTATGACTTGTCTACTTTGTCTTCATTCGCTTTCTGCTTCATTGTCTTCGTTCGCTTTCTGCTAGGTCAGGGGGCGAGCTTCTATGGTTACAGCTAGGCTGTTTTATGACTTGACTTCATTGTCTTCGTTTGCTTTCTACTAGGTCAGGGGCGAGCTTCTATGGTTAGCTAGGCTGTTTTATGACTTGACTTCATTGTCTTCGTTCGCTTACTAGGTCAGGGGCAAGCTTCTATGGTTACATCTAGGCTGTTTTATGACTTGACTTCATTGTCTTCTGTTTGCTTTCTACTAGGTCAGGGGCGAGCTTGCTATGGTTACATCTAGGCTGTTTTATGACTTGACTTCATTGTCTTCGTTTGCTTTCTGCTAGGTCAGGGGGCGAGCTTCTATGGTTACAGCTAGGCTGTTTTATGACTTGACTTCATTGTCTTCATTCGCTTTCTGCTTCATTGTCTTCGTTCGCTTTCTGCTAGGTCAGGGGGCGAGCTTGTATGGTTACAGCTAGGCTGTTTTATGACTTGACTTCATTGTCTTCGTTCGCTTTTTGCTAGGTCAGGGGGCAAGCTTCTATGGTTACAGCTAGGCTGTTTTATGACTTGACTTAACTGTTTCGTTCGCTTTCTGCTAGGTCAGGGGGCGAGCTTCTATGGTTTACAGCTAGGCTGTTTTATGACTTGACTTCATTGTCTTCGTTTGCTCTCTGCTAGGTCAGGGGGCAAGCTTCTATGTGTCAAATAACGTATGCGTATTTGAGTTGTTGTGGCTTCGCGCCACTAGAGTTTTCGCGTCAGGACCTTGTTCTGAGTTGATTTTTGAGTTGACACGGTTTTTGATTTGAGTTGGATAAACGGAAAAAGAGAGGATGCGAGTCAGTTGGTTCGGTTCTGTTTAACTGTGCTACAGGCTACACTTGGTAGATCTTTATTCAGTACAGTTATTGACATCTCTTTTCTAGGTTGTCGCGCCAAGGCCAGTCTAACAGAACGCACAGCCAGCAGCAAATTCGTTACTATGGTTACATCTAGGCTGTTTTATGACTTGACTACATTGTCTTAGTTCGCTTTCCCCTACAGTAGGTCAGGGAGAGGGCAAAGCTTCAATGAGTGCAAAGCCTGACTCTATTGCTGTTGGTTCGCATACATGTAGCAAGGGGGTTTTGGGGTGATTTAGCCCCCAGGCCGATTTTCGGGAAACCCCTAACCAGATTCTGGGGGGTTTTATGGAACCCTCAAACCCTATTGTTGCTTAAAAAGCACGAAAATTCAGGGCGCCCAAATACAAACCGATGACCAAAATAGGGTTTCAGACGACAGTTGTCATGAACCTGTCACCAAATAGAGTACCAGGGAACACTAGTTTGCACCAAGTGCCAAGATCCGATTTGCGGCTGCCCTATGGCCCACGATCAGACTCGTGGTCCATTTCGCGACCCCATGATTCATCATCTCAGACGTTGCCCTTCCTTCACCACCAGCCACTCGTAGCCATGCTGCTGGGTACCGGTCACCAGGAGGGCGGCCGGTGTGTTGATGCCATCAATCTGACAGCTCCCAACAGCCGCTGGTGCCGCATATGCCAGAGGGCTCCCGGCATAGTTGGTTTCTCAGACAGCTTCTGACATCATAGATTTTCTCCAACGCGGCATGCTTTCTGGAGCGGCTTCAGTGCAATGGCAGATCCAGTCGGTTCCCATTTTACCTACGTGCTGTCACCAGTTTTCACTGGCCTGGGTGGGGCTTTGCGGCGATGACCAACTATTTGCGGCAAGAAACTTGCCGTGCTGAGAGGATAAGCGCATGACGTCGCGCAAAGTAGCTATGCGGCCTAAACCACTACGCTAACTGTGCCGGCCACTAAGTGCTAAATTGTGTACCCTGGGTACACTGCTTGGAGCAGTACACTATTCAGCACTCTCCAGTACATTCACTATCTTAGGTTGCAATGGGTCAAGAAGGTGCAGTGGGAGCAGATCCAGTTGGTTCCGGCCCAGCTGGGGTAAGGTCACTTGTGGTCTGGTCCAGTTGGTTGGGTCTGGTCTTGTCTGGTCGAGTTAGACAACAGCATGCATTGGATTTGGTTGCATTTAAAGTTATTATCAGTGGTATCTTATTGCATATAATGTAGCTTAGTTACAAAATATTAGTCCTAACAGTTCCCTTTCTTGCTCAAGATCTCATGCATGTAACAGGTCATCCACCAAAGGGGAGGGGGTTGCGGTCTGGCGCGAGCTGAGGGGTCTGAGCGCAAATCATAGGGGCATTGGGCACTCAAAAACGTTAAAAAATCGCAATTTTTCGGCTAAAAATCGTCACAAATCTCTAATTTCAGCTCAGGTACAGCTAAAAAGTGCTGTTTTATAGTCGATTTTAGCAATTTTAGTGATCGCGAAGTGGAAGCCATTCTAAAAAATCGCAAAAATTTGCTCAAAAATTACTTGCTAGAAAAATTTGAGGGGTCGGAAAATTGGTCTCAGGCGATCCAATCGGCCTAAGTCAGGTGGGGCAGACCCCAGTTACATGTACGAGATCTCTTACGGTGTCCAGTAAATAGCTACATGAAGTGGACTGGAAACGGCGCGCCATCGTTCCATCGTAATCACAACCAGCAGCCAAATCGAGCTCATGTGCAGCGCGCCAGAGACCGGGTACAAATAGACACTGGAGAACAAGTAAATCTGTTTAATCAGTGGATTTTTGGGCAGGAACTGAATAATGGGTGGAATGCCGAAGATGAACACTGAAAGACACAGAAGCAGACAATCGACGGCACTGAGGGCAGCCAGAAGGCAGTTAATCGACCGGTGCCGGAAGCCAGTTGAAGTAAAGACCAAGAGCGAGAAGAAGTTGCCTACAGAACCCAGAATGCTGACCAACAACATGCAGATGGAGGAAGCGAGAGATATGAAGGACAACATCTCTCCAACCCAATCACTTCCAGCTAAATAATTTCTGCAGCGAGCAGCTGTGTCAAACAGATATGCCCTCTAGGAGCAATAAATGCATTGTAGGTAGGTACGTGACCAGAATGAAATTAAGTGTCTGCTTTTCTGCTAGGGCGAAAAAGGAAGCAGAGTAATTCGAGCTATTCCGGCGTGGCTAATAGATCTTACACTTGCTCGGAAAATGATCCAACCAATTCTCAAAAGGAACAGACAAATTTTGCAGCCTAAACTGAATGCAATGAATATTTTTAAAAAAAATATGCTCAGCAGCAGAGTAGGCCCTTTTTGCAGCACTGGCAGCGTAGCGCAGATGAATTTTCAGTTTTCGTTCCATTTTCTTTTTCTTCTATGTAGACTGAGAATACAACTCCTAAGTTGCGAAAGCTACACGAACACGAGTGTGTAAACGATTTTATTCCTATTATATGCAGTGGATAGACAGAATACAGCCAGTTTCAATAAAACTTCGACTTTAAATTGAATAAAGTAAAAGCTCTTTTCGTGCAATCCCTGATATTCTAACCTTTATGTTAAATTGTATATGTTGAGCGAATTCACGCTAAAACATTGTCATCGGTTCGCAAATGGACGGCTGCAAATTTATGGGAGCCGCTTTAATTAATGCGCATAAATTGTCGGACAGACACTTGTCATAACTAGTTTACTCAAAACGAATCAATGGCGCTCGTTGCCCCCATATTTTCAATTGTCATCTCACCTCGTTCATTTTACGTTTGCTTTTCAACCGACCTGCTGCACTTCAATCGAAGAATCGATTTTAAGAAAAATCGCGGACCGATTAGATACTGCTATGACAGATTTGGTAACGGTGGTAGTATTGGCTCCGCCTCTAGCCGACGCCCCTCCCCTGCCACCGTTCAATTTTTCCTGCCAACGGTCGACCCTAATCGAGAGGTCGGAATACTTTCGACGCATTCTCATCTCACTGCCACAACTAAAAGTCGTAACTGTACCCGCGTCAGTTTCTGCGGCTGCCTTTCATATTTTGCTCACCTTTCTAACAACTGGCCAATTACAGGTAGACTATAGTAATTAGAAAGACCTATGCTTTATTAATTAATTATTGCACGGTACGCCCGTTCGCAGCAAAAGGCTGTACGGTTTAGGGTTAGGCTTTCAACGGTTTAGACTTAGACCTCAGGGCTTAAGGTAAGGTTAGGGTTAGGGTTAAGGAAAGGTTGTTTTCTCTGCTCCCCCAGCTATTAACGTTATTGCTCCCCGGCTGCCGATGCCCTTTAAGCCACAAGTTCCATCACAATCACTTCCTCCGCAGCTTCAAAAACAGCTAGGGTGAAAAACTGCAAAAGTACGCCCACTCTCACTACTCCCAGCTTCCCGTAAACTATACAATTCCTGCTTAGAGTGTTTGCGGTTTTTGTTTCTGCTTGCCAGCTTCCGAACGATTGTGAAACCGCCCTTCTCACTTACTCACAGCTTCTGGTAACTGTTGCCTGCTTAAAAAGTGTTTGCGGTGTTTGTTTGTAATTCCCAGCCTCTACGTTTTTTATTCTGTTTGCCAGCTTCCAAACAATTGTAGAGCACGCTATCTCAGAGCTAAGATGTCCAGTGGCTTGCTCTAAAAGTCAATGCGATAATGTAGCGTCGAGTTGGAGTCATGCCGAAAGAATTTGGAGTGGTAGGTGGTTTTTTGCTGCCCAGCACCCCTAGTTATCACCCCCTTCACTTGCACGACAGCCACCCTACTGCTGGCCAATTTCCGAAAACAGCTGGGGTGCAAAAACTCCGCCCACTCAAGTTGAGAGCTGCAAAGCATACAGTACTCCCCGCCCACCTGGGCTAAGAGAAAGAGATCTGCGGATCATACATGTACACAGAGCGGTGATAGTGCGGACTTATGCTGGGAATCGTCACGCCCGGTACTACTTGCAAACATTATGTAGAAATGTGTCGTCCTACAGAAAAATGGTCAGGCGATTTTTTCTATAAATACAAAGTATCAATACACCTGTACTGTATGTAGGCTAAGGCTCATACATGTAACAGGGGGTCTGGGGTCTGCCCCCACCCGACTTAGGCCAGACCGCCGGATGGGGACCCACCCAGACGATTTTTCTGGCAAGTAATTTTTTGAGCGGCACTTTTTAGCTGTATTTCAGCCCAAATAAACGATTTTTTACGATTGTTAGCCCGATTCTCCGTTTTTGAACGTTTTTTATTGCCCAACCCCTCCCAAAATTAATTTTATTTTTACTTTACTATGATTTTACTTTTTACTATTATTTTAAAGTACCACTAGTATTACTAATTTTTGTTTTACTATTACTATAGTAAAATTACAGTAGACTTACCCTATGCTGGGCAATGTGTGATAGTGAAGTGGTCTAATAGAGCAATAATCATTCATAGCTGAACCAAGTAAATGCGGCTTCGGTATACGCGGCGGCCGTGCTACTGGGCATCGACCTGAGAGCGCGGGCAAAGAAGTCAACCAAAAAGAAAGAAAGGCCGAAAACGATTGAGCCGGCAACGACAAAAGAGCCGAGTGAAAGTGAAAAACCAGTGCTCGAGCGAGCCACTTGTGATGGACCAGTGACCTTTCGAAAAGTTGTCAACCAACACTATTGTAAAGAAGAGAATTTGCAAGAAAGGTTCGTCTTTACAACTGTAAAAGCTAACTGCTCGACCGGCCCAGTTTAATTTGAGGCCTTAATCTTGGACTACGTTTAGGAGTTAAGTTTCGGAGCGGGTCCGAATTAAGCGGAACCACAGTTTCGTAGCGATTAAGCTTTTCCAAAGTCAGCTATCCCACTTTGGTGCGCTGCCAAAATTGATACATATTTATCATACATGTAACAAGTCATCCGACGATGGGGGAGGGGGGGTTGGGGGGGGGTCTGGCGCCGGCCGGGGGGGTCTGAGCCAAAATTTTGGGGGAGGGGGTGGGCACTAAAAACGCTCAAAAATCGAAAAAATCGCAATTTTTTGGCTAAAAATTGCCAAAAATCGCTAATTTGGGCTGAAATACAGCTAACAAGACGGTTCTTCAAAATGAGTGTATAAAACTTTAGATAGTTTGTACATCAGTGTATAAAACTCTCAGGTTTAGAGGCAAGGACAGATTTTTTTGGAAATTTTTTACAAAATTAGACCGGCAGCAGAGGAAAACGTCAGTAAACTTTTATTTAAAGAAAGTGGTTGTGCAATTCTTTCAGATGCAGTTTTCTCTTTCAAACAAGTCTTGCTGATACAATGTAGTAAGCTCTTCAGATAATTCGTTCAGAGGACTCTCTTGCTTCTTTGTACTGTGCGTTGCATGGTGTAGGCTTTCCAGTAGAGTAAATTGCACTGTTCTGTACAAATTCGTTGTGACAGAAAACGCTTTGTGTACCTTGTTTAAAGCAGTTCTCTCTATCAAGCAATTATGGCACTCTAACGCAAATCTGTCAAAAAAGCAGTTTTACTTTCAAGAAATTCTCCTGACACTCTTACGCAAATCTTCAAATAACAAGCAGTTTTCTTTTTCAAGAAATCCTGACACTCTTAGCAAAATCTTTTAAAAACAGTAATTTTCCCTTCTGACACTGCAGGCAAATCCTTCAAAAAAGCAGTTTTCTTGAATTTCTGATACTCTTTAGGCAAACTTTCAAAAACAGCAATTTTGCCTTCTAGTTCAAAGAATTCTGGCACTCTTTAGGCAAATCTGTCAAAAATCAGCCTTCCTTTGGAAAGAATTTTCACACTCTTTCATTCAATTCTTTCAAAAACAGCAATTTCCCTTTCCACTCCAAAGAATTCTGACACGCTTTAGGCAAATCTATAAAAAGCAGCTTTCCCTTCCAATCCGAACAATTCTGTCACTCTTTAGGCAAATCTGTCCAACATCAGCTATCCCTTCGTCCAAACAATTCTGCGACACTTAGCAGCTTTCCTTCCAAAGAATTCTACATTCTTCAGGCAAATCTTTAAAAAACAGTAATTTCCCCTTCCAATGCAAAGAATTCTGACACCCTTTATGCAAGTCTTTCAAAGCAGCTTTCCCTTCGAGAGAATTCTGACATTCTTTTTTGGAAAATCTTTCAAAAGCAGCAATTTTTCTTCCAATACAAAGAATTCTGACACTCTTTAGGCAAATTTTTCAAAAACCAGCTTTCGCTTCCAAAGAATTCTGGCACTCTTTAGGCAAATCCTTCAAAAAGCAGCTTTCTTTAAAAGCAGTTTTCTGTTTTGCTATTCTTTCTAAAAGCAGCTTTCAGTTGCAATTCACAGTAAGCTGTTGTCAGTCTTCGAGCCACGGAACCAGCAGGACTTGGAATTTTCGAGCCAAACTTTCGCAATAGGTACCTAGTTATCTGGTTAATAAATCCTGAAAATCTGAGCCGAATTCGTAGACAAATGACTGAGAACGAACTGTTTGAGTAAACTCTCCTTCCTGCTGGAGTGTCTAAAGGCTAGCAGCTTTACAACGAGCGAGCGAACGGCGCCGAGAGCACACGCTTTAAGATGCAATTGCATCCTACACGCTTAACGAAAAGCTAATCTTATACCGGCAGCCTTGGCTGCCGGTAAAAAGTGCTGTTTTGCAGGCGATTTTGGCAATTTTTGTGTGTGAAATTGTGAAAAATTGCAAAAATTTGCTCGAAAATTTACTTTCCAGAAAAATCGGAGGGGGGGGGGGCGGTGAAATCGTCTCGGGGGGGGGAGGGGGGTCCCCCATCCGGGGGGTCTGGCCTAAGTCGGGTGGGGGCAGACCCCCCAGACCCCCCTGTTACATGTATGATATTTATTTATTATATCAAGGGCGAGATCGCTGACAAAAACTATAGATTCCCGGCTCTTTATCCAATGGCATAGCGGCTAAGTGGATACTTTTACAGGGTGATTCACATATCCCGCCAGGTTTCGCAAGCACAGAACTTTTTTATTTGTGGACCGAATCGGCTGATTTTTTAATATGATGTGTGGACACACTTCGCATTTTATTCTTTCAAATTTCAACAAATTCCATGCACTACGTCACTAGTTATGCACTTCAACGTGATGGTCACTGTTTTCAATCGCTTTCTGCAGCCGCTGGTGGTATTCCACCATCCACGCTGGTTGGTTGGTGGGCGCTTTTCCGAATCTTGTTGGACAGACTGCCCTCTTCGGTCAGCCATTCATGCCACCAGCGGATGCTGCTATCTATTGGAGGCTCGCGTTCTATCCCAATTTGCAGGCGGAACAATCTCAGCACTTTCGGACCACTCAAACTGCACAGCGCATTTTGCACGTTCCTTCACCGAAAAAGCTATCACAACTGCTAAAAATGTCGGTTTTATGTTGAAAAGTGAATAAAGCGTCAACCCACTATGGTTTAAGAATCTTTCAACACTCAAAAACTAGCCTAATCGCGCACAAGCCAAATATATTTAGGGCCAATGTTGGAAATTTCAGTCTGCGCTAGAATTGCCCGTTTTCAGGCATTTCATGATGAAATAAGCTGAAATTTTAAACAGTAAAATGCGAAGTATATCCACATATCATACCCAAAGATCAGCCGATTCGGTCCACAAACAAAAAAGTTCTGAGCTTGCAAAACCCGGCGGGATATGTGAATCACCCTGTATAATTACGCTATCCATCGCCGTTGATCGGCGCCCTCCAGCTCAGCCCATCCCGGCGGTTATAGCGTTAAGAATTTAGGATTTTTTGAACACAAACCGCGCGAAAGTTACGACTTTTAAGGTACAGGCAACGGTTAGAATTTTGGCGGTGGTCACTGGTCAGGGGTTAGGCTTCTACTTACGAAGTCAACATTTCAGAGATCAGTGTGTATGGCGGAGGAAAAAAGGGTAGCTGCGTCCATATTAAAAAATAATTGCACGTTCAAAAAAGAGGGGAGCTTTTTGAAGGGCATTATAAGTAACTACTGTATAGTACCTTTCAGAGCAGGTGACAACTTCCTCAATCAACTGACGGGCGTCGGTTACAAGTGCACCGGTTGTGGGCGCATCTTCAAACGATATTACTGCCTCGAGAAACACAAACAACGGCATTTGTTGCCAGTGGAAGCTCAAAGGTGCAGTAGGTTATGAGACGCGCAATCTTGCCTGAAACAATACTTTCAGAAAAGCGGGAAGTATGAACGCCAAATTTTTCCCGTGTCGTGCCTGCCACCGTCGGTTCCCCACCTACTATTATGTGCAAAAGCACCAGCGGTATTGCGAGCGACATCTGAAATTCAAGTCCGCCGTCTGAATCGCGCTTCTTCTTGATTTATTTTAGCTTTAAAATTTACGTAGGCACTGTGTAGATCAGGGATGTGAGGTGTTTTCCTTCCGAAAAAACTGTTTTTACTAATGATCGAAAAAAACGTGAATCCCGGGACAAAATTCAAATATATAATTGCAGTGTTTAAGCCGTTTTGGTTAAGAAAGCGGTCTCTTACGGCGTGTTTCATGGCAGTTTCGTCATTTATCATTTGTTATAAAACGCGTGTATTTCTGAAAAGACACAGACAGGTGTTAGAAGCATTAGCATAGGATACTCAAAACTTGAGCTGGAGGTTTGTCTTTTTTAGAAAGACAGGCCGAAGTTTTTCGGGAAAATATCCATCCCTGATGCAGTGCTGCTCGATTTTTTAATTTCTGGAGTTTGTCCTTTTGCTAGTTGCACGTATGTAGGTAGTGTGTTCGAAGCTTGAAAAATATTATCGAGCGAACTCTATGTAAATGATTGCTCTATTTGTGCCGGCTGGAATGGTTGCTCTGTGGGCTGGCGGATGACACGACCGGACTTGACAAGTTTTAGGCTTTTTGGTTAATTGATTGGGTATCAGTCAGCATGTATTATTCATGACCGTGTTCCAGCTTATGTACGTACGTTACTATTAGACTACTGTATCATCGAGGCAAGCACCCGCCGTTTATAGACTATTTCAACTAAACCAACGCACCGTCGGGGCACTTTAGGTAGAGGCTATGCTTCTTCGAACTTTTGCGATTGACTGCCTATCAAGCTTTTGGTTAGGCAATCAAATAAAACTTATTATCTTCGTCTCATTTTAGGACCCAGCGTTAGTTTTACGGGAATATGAACGAAAACCCAGTAAGTAATGCTAAAACTTAAAATGGTGCAAACTAGAGCAATTTACGTGCGGTACAGTAAGATGTCAAAGCGACGACAGAAAATTCCACGACACTATTAGTTGCTTTTCTGTTATAGTCGTGTCTCGTTAATCGGGACAAGTTGGGTGGGACTGGCCAATTTTGTCCGGATTAGCGAATTTCCGGATTAACGAATCAGAGCTAAAACACTGTTTTTTTCGGGTCAAAGTCGTGAATGACAGCTTTTTCTTAGTCCTCTATCAGATTTTGTAGCAGTACCTACTAGTGACGTAAAATTATGGAATTTGAATTTCAATTCAATTACAATTAAATTATGGGCTTAGTTTTTAATTTCAATTAAATTAAATTAAATTAATTGAAATAGTTTTCCATTATTTTCAATTACAATTATATTTTCAATTAAATTATGGAACCTCAGAAAATTTCAATTATGCAATTATTTTCAATTACTTTTTCTATTTTTTTCGAAATTATAGTAATTTTGCTGTTAACAGACGGTGACAGTGACTCAGGAGGACTTAGAAAAATGTCCATGTAAAAGCTTAGAGACACCTGCTTAGCCTACTGTCCAACCAGGCGAGAAAATTTTAAATTGTTGCCTATTAAAAACGCATAAAATTGCATTCAGGGGAAAGTATACAGTTAGTTCATTATTTCTACGTATATGTCACTGAATAACCTAAAGGATTCCAGCATTTTTGAGCAACATCACTTCCTAGGTACCTTTGCCAAAAAAGGAGTGTCAGTCAACCCACCATACATCAAAAAACAACTTTTTTTGTCTTTTATGAACTACGGAATAAAAAGCAGATCATAAAATACTACAAAACATAGTGAGGTCAGTATAAATAGGTGACAAACCCTAAATAGCTTTTTATTTGAAGCCCTTAGCGCCTCTAACACTTACACATTTCCTTACAGTCACCACAGGAAATAATTGAAAATATATTTAAATTACAATTAAATTATGGCCCAACTTTTGAATTTCAATTAAATTAAATTAATTGAATTGAAATTAAAAACGGGTCAATTATGTGAATTTCAATTACAATTAAATTAATTTTGTACATCACTAGTACCTACTGAGGTGAAGTTAAAAAGCTTATTCAGTTGATAATAGCCCTCAAAAAGTAAAAAAAAATCAAATTCTTACTCGGCAGAAAGCATTATTCAATTGTAAAGTCATGACGGAATTGAAAAATACGCATGGATTTTGTTCTCATTAACTTAATTGCATCCGGATTAACGAATCACTTTACAATAGCAAGTTCTAAGTTGGAACCTCAAAAGGAGTCATGTAACACGAGGAAAAATTGGGACCTGGACTGTTTCCCAGCAAGTTAATAACAAATAGCAAGTTAATTTATTTTCGGGCGAAATCGGGTAGCAAATAGCAAATTCCTAGCAAGTTAATTTAGGGCAAAGCGCCACATAGCAAATAAATAGCTAGTTTATTTCGGATTGAGGGAGCGAGAAATTTGCTAGGAATTTGCTAGCAATTTACTAGGAATTTACTAGCCTCACTCAGACATATTCATACGTACATTATCCCTATCTTTCGCCGCTTGGCCTGGGACTAGTGTTGTTATGACTATAGTCAAAGTCAAAGTCATAGTTAATACTTTATGTGATATCGCAGTCAAACAGACAGGTAGTCAAAGTCAAAGTTTGACTACCTTCGTTACCATAAATACGTAGTCAAACGAAGACGAGGTAGTCAAACCGTTTGACTATGACTACATTTTCTTATAAACGGCGGCTTTTCAAGCATACTTTCCACATTTCGCAACTAAATATTTTATAAATTCGTTTCATTTTTAGCTCTTTAGAAGACAAACAATCCTTTTCTCTAAAACTGTGAACTGATAACAGGTGTCAGCAGCATACATGTAATAGGGGGTCTGCCCCCACCCGAGTTAGGAGACCCCTCGGATGGGGACCCCCTCCCGAGACGATTTTCCCAAGCCCCCTCCGATTTTTCTGGCAGATAAGTTTTTGAGCAAATTTTAGCGATTTTTTACGATTTCAGACACAAAAAATGGTAAGATCGCCTGCAAAACAGGATTTTTTAGGTGTATCCCAGCCCAAATTAGCGATTTTTGGCGATTTTTAGCCAAACATCCCTCCGCCGGCACCAGACCCCCTAACCCCCATCCGCCTTCGGCGGATGACCTGTTGCATGTATGGGTTGTCGGTCAGCAAATCTCTGCTTGATGCAAGGCAAATTAAACAGTTTGGTCAGGGTGAAAATTATGACATACAGTACAATACCTCTCTTATGGAGCAAAGAAGAACAAGAGAAAAATCAAAAACTACTTTGATTTTACACCGAACTAAACCGGGTATTTGCCTATTTTTGCGCTGTTTTCCGAAAGATGCTTTTTACATTGAAATTTTTGAAAATTAAACAATTCTGAGTTAATTTGTAGCAGTTAACTACACTGTTTATTGAAAAGTAAACACTTTGTGCACTCAGTTAAAGTCATATTTGACTGACACTTGGTGACTGAAGCTTATAAATCGCTGTAAACGTCAACTTTGCCATGTCTCAAAAAGTAGTCAAAGTAGTCAAACCTGTGGCCATGGTAGTCAAACGGTTTGACTACAATATAGTCAAATTTGACTACCTTGGTATTGTACTCAAACGAGTGGTAGTCATAGTCATAGTCAAACGGAAATTTTGGTATTGTAACAACACTACCTGGGACCTGACGTGCTGCCATGATATATACTATACCCAAGTTTGGTTATGCTACGCATATAGCTAAAGTAGGGCTAATAGCCAAGTACGTATGGACGAAAGCCAGTCTCTACTCTGGGCTGACAGTAGATTCGGCAAATAAAAACTACTGAATGTGTTCATGTTAGGGATAAAGTTAGAGAAAATTCTTGCTGGTGCTTCTCTTTCTGCTGTTGCTTGTTCAACTTGTAAAAACTGAGATACAATGTATAGTTTTGATTTTAAACGGTACCTGGGTTTTCCACTTTAATAAGGCAAATAGGAAAATGCCCAAAAAGGGTGACTTTTTACGTCCTTTTGAAAACCACAATCTTATAATAACTGTGGTGGTCGTATAATCGGAAAATCTTGCAGTCATCATTTGGTTGAGCGAAAAATTTGTAGAAAATTCTAGCAAATTGATAGCAAATTACTAGCAAATAGCAAGTTAATAACAAATTAAATTCGAAATTGCAGTGCCTAGCAAGTAAATAGCTAGTAAATAAAATTGCTGACAGGTACAAGCAAGTTAGTAATAGCAAGTTAATTAGAAAATAAATTAACTGGGAAACAGTAGACCTGGTCTAATCTTGACCGGAAGGCAAATATCCGGATTAACGAGGTCCGGATTAATGAGACCTGACTGTACTATTATAGGGTACGGCTTTTGTCTGGCCGAAAAGCTATGATATGTGTACAGTAATGTACAGTATGGCTGATTTCGTCTTGGTTACAATTCTGTTCTGAATTCAGCAGAAAAACATGTGAATTGAGTACTGTTGCTTGCTTGGGTATTGCATTTTCAGGGTTCGGTACGGCATCGGTAGGCACTTTAAAAATAACGGTAGGTATCGGAAAAATATCACGCAATCGGTATTTTTCAAAAATTTGGTTCAATGACAAAAATCGACAATTTTTTACTCAAACTTGAATAAAGTGCGTTTAATAGTTAACAAAGAGGTGCATTACACCCAACAGCAACTGTGGATCAGGTATACCTGTACCTGTACCTGATTATCAGGTAGATTTGCAATACTCACCTGATACCTATCTGACACCTGATTCGGTACTTACGAACTGTACATACCTGATTTTGGGTATTTTTGGTCTGAAACAGGTTACTGTGGAATACATAATATACAGTATATGTATAAAATGCATATTATGTATTATTTTTGGAATATGTATATGTATATGTATTGGAAATCCAATATGTATATGTATATGTATTCTGAACGAAATATGTATAAAAATACATATTTGGGAATACATATTTTGCTATAGGCGTCCAACGGAAATGGTTTATTTTGCCAGTGCATTACGATACTTTTTCTCGAATTTTCTTAGCTTTTTCCTCGATCTTCTTGTTGTTGTCTCTTGCAAAAGAGTAGTAGACTGTTTGGCAGACATAGAAACTGTCAAGCTTTGTTTTCCAATCTAGTCACAGAGGCTACAAGGTGGTCAGGAGTCTTCTAAGCTCGGTAAGCAGTTTTTTTATTATGGTTGGCATGTCTTTCAGAATGATTGCTAAACTAAACGCACTTTTTAACTTCCTATCTGATATCTGAACTGCGTCAGTCATTGGTCCACATTGTGCGTCAGAAATCGGAGCTTTCAATGGGTTTATAATTAGCCATCTGGTAGGGAAAATTTCCAACGGTTTAGGTGGGAACGCTCCGTTTTGTGTGCTTAATTCGTCTAAACAATACTCTGTACATACGAATTTATGTTACTGTATGAGATTGGAGTCAATTTGGATTGAAGAGAGGATCAAGAGCAGTTGTTTCCACGCTTTTCTGGCTTAAAAAGATGAGTTAGAAAATATGTATTTCATGTACATATTTTTGAAACAAATACATATGCATATTAAGTATATGTATGTATTCGTCATCGGTATATGTTATGTATTCCACAAATTCAATATTTTTCCAACAGTAAAACAGGTACAGGAATACCCAGGTATTTGGGGAATCCGTATTTTTTATCCAGTTTAGTGCAATTTTCATCGAAATTTTGCTCACGCAGAAGGTCATTTTATTACATGATATGGAGTTTTTAACTCAGGTCGTTCAAGAATCGTTCTAAAACCTGCGTAATCTTGGTAAAATTCTTGATTTGAAGGCTTAGATAGCTGCTGTAAGCATATTGGAGTTTCTAAGTTGCATAAGTTTTCAAAACTTGTTTAAAACTGAGCTATTCAGACTTAAACGTAGAGTCAGTTGTTGCAAAGATCAAAACCAGTGTATTTCACGCTTTTCATGCAGAACATCGAGTTTTAATAGTAAAATATAGATTTTCCACCTACAAGTCCCAGGTCTTATAACTGGTGCAAAAATGTGACCCCAAATTTAGGCATTTTCCGGTTATAAGCCCCGGTCTTATGGTGGAAAACTTCAGTATATGAATGAATAGAACAGAAAATAATCTACAATAAGTACAGTGCCACGCAAATTCGCTTGTGTTTTCTTTCTAGGAAAGTCTGAAACAATTTAAAACAAAAAATCAGAAATGAAAAAGATTAGAGCGCAGTTGACTGCTTCTGACGAGGAATAATGGCAATTTTTCGAGTATTCGAAGACTTAAGTCCGGGCCACAGGGACAATGTGGGCGGCATGATTTTGCGGCAGACGGCAGCCGCAATCCCTTTGCGAATTTCCGGGTGTCTTCTGATATAGATGAAGATATTGAGAAAGGGATTGATGTTGTTGATGATGTAGACGTATTGCGCGATCGTATAAAACTGATAGTTGAATCGGGCAGCTAGCCACATAATCGAATTGGGCACGGCGAAGAAAATAAAGGTGAAACCGCAACTGATCGCCAAACTTTTGGTCAGCTTTCGCTGCTTCAATAGCTGTCGAGTGTTGTCCCGATTTCCAACTCCCACTGCATTGTGTCGTCTGTACACAACCAGCACCAGTATGTACAGTAATAAACTGCTGTAGATTCCGCCTAGTTGCACCTCGTAAATAAACAGGTAAAAAGCGTCTAGCAAGCTCCACTTGGTCATGCAAAGTGCTACAATTCCTTCTTCGGGTTTGTTTTCCTGCCAAACTGTGGCACCTCCCAGAGTCCAACAACACATACCAAAGGTGTAAGCCAATCCTACCATAATCCAAGCGTAATTTACCGTAAACCTCAAGTATCTAAGTGGCTTCCAGACCGCCAAGAAGCGGTCTACAGAAATGAGAAGGAGTATGAGTCCTTGCATTGGGAAGGCCAGAACCCAACATAGGTTAAACGGAGTAAAGAAGCAGTCTCTTCTGGATACTGTAACTTGACTGCGATTGGTCAAGATCAGAGCGATACGGTAGGGACCGGCTGTGAGCGCGCCAAGACCGCTTAGTCCATCACAAAGTGCCAAGCTGGCCAGAATTATGTATTCTTTCTGACTGCGCAAAGCTGTGTGAAAGAGAGTGGCGTAGAGGATTAGCCCATTGGCCAGGAGCAAAGCCACGCCCTCTACAGTATACAGACTGAAGCGGATGATATCGGCCGTTTCGGAGGAGGTCCAGCTCGGCGCAGTAGACATGAGGATGACAGCCGTTTTCTAAGTTAGTGCCAAAAAGGAACGACCGATTTGTGGCCCCACTCGAATGGTTCGTCAATCAACTATTCAATCGATCTGGATCAAATTTTTAGGCTTACCGGAGAGTGCTGAATACAGTACCCGAGGGATTTAAGATTTTGGCCAACAAGAACCAAATCTAAATAATGTACCCAACCCACTAGAGTGCGAACAATACTTGAAAAACTCAATACCAAATATTTGAGATCTTCAATACCCAATACCCAGTACTTAAGGTGGGTTTATACTTTGTCCGCTGTCCGCGCGCGGACACAGATGTTGTCAGCGCGCGGACACGTCAGCGCGCGGACACCCTCCGCCATGTCCGCGCGCGGACACATGTCCGCGCGGACAAGTGTCCGCTTGTGTCCGCGTAGTGTCAGCGGCGGACAAAATGTTTTTTGAAAATAGTAAAAAAAGAAAAAAACAATTGAATTTAATTGAACATGCGTTTTGTTCAAACCTGATGCTAAACTGCTTTGTTAACAAAAATTTATCAAGTTAACTCCAAATTCCAAAGACTAACGATTAAGCGCTACTGAACTAAATGGTGTAAAATTTTGAAGGTACAAAAGCCATATATGCAGATGTTGACTGGAGGCGAGGGTGCCTGTCAGGGCTGTTGGGTCGGTTTTTTCCTCGGTTTTTTCGTTTTTTTTCCGGAAAAAAACCGGTTTTTTTCCTAGGGGCTCGGAAAAAAGCTAAAATGCGGAAAAAAACTCAAGTAAGTTTTTAAAGGAAATAGGCAAAATAACTGGTTAAATTCGCTTCCAATGCTTTGAATTTACGTTAATAGAAGCCTTACAAGCATTTCCATGGCATAACTTAGCTGTTTTTCGCAAAAAATATTGGCACCATTTTCAGGCAACTTTTATAATTGTATTTTTGGTGTTTTAAAATCAAATTACTACTCTAAAACATGAAATTAGTGCATTTTATAATAAGACTCACGCTATTTCGTTGAATTCTGCAATAAAAAGCTATTGTTAAAAATTTTTTTCTGTCATCTCGGAAAATAACTTTTGGAAAAAAAACCGGAAAAAAACAGGAAAAAAACCGGCTTGAGTTTTTTTCCGGAAAACAAACAGCCCTGGTGCCTGTCTGCTGAAAATGCAGTAAGAGACACGATTTTATACATGCAGATGAAGAACTTGTACAGACCCGATTTTTCGATTTGCCGCCGCCCCCTTGACAATGCAGGATGCGCTGCAGGATCCAGCTCGTATATCAGACGCGAGACAGGGCGTGGTTTGGCAGCTGTTCGGCGAGCTCTCCGCGGTTCTTTGCACCGATCAGAGGAAGGTGGCGTGACCGAACGACGGGCGCTAATTGGATGAGGTGGAGTGTCAGGAAGACCGAAGGCTAGTGATTGGTTGATATTATTGAGTGATGGCTTCTAGAACTTTCTATGTCTCTCTGGCAGACTCTTTGTCTGTCTGGTTTAGTGACTTTGGCTGTTTTGTATGTCTAGTGGCTGGTTGCGTGTTAAAG
This sequence comes from Sabatieria punctata, assembly GCA_030248155.1. Lineage (NCBI taxonomy): Eukaryota > Metazoa > Nematoda > Chromadorea > Araeolaimida > Comesomatidae > Sabatieria > Sabatieria punctata. Next base: position 18,169 of record JASANB010003790.1, read on the forward strand.
TCAACCGTAGAAAAGCTGCCTTCCTACAGACGATAAGGCTTCGACGTCTCCTGAAGTGAACCGTCTCAGCCTTCCTAACTGCCTGCAGTGTGGTTTCGCCGCGTCCTGCTCCAATTGCCTCAGTGTGGCTTGGGTAGCGCTCGGGTCGTCTCCTCCTCCGTCCGGCTCACCAATAACGCGATTATTGGTCGGTTAAAGAGCGTCGTCAGCAGCCAACAGTCACCCCGGTTTTCTATCTACTTTTCTTTAACTGCGTTGTGGTTCGGTTTCCTGTTTGTTTTACTATCGGTCATTGTTTTACTATCGGTACCCAGTTTTGCTACAAACCAGCGCTACCACTAAATGGACTGAACACTTGCACTCAGAGGTTTGTCCTGGAGAGATAGATGGCATGACAAAACCACAGGAGCTGACAACCTGGACACAACTGTTGGAGCCACAAGTCCGGACTGAACACTTGCACTCATAGGTTTGTCCTGGAGAGATAGATGGCATGACAAAAGCACAGGAGCTGACATCCTGGACAGAACTGGTGGAGCCACAAGTACGGACTGAACACTTGCACTCATAGGTTTGTCCTGGAGAGATAGATGGCATGACAAAACCAGAGGAGCTGACAACCTGGACAGAACTGGTGCAGCCACAAGTCCGGACTGAACACTTGCACTCATAGGTTTGTCCTGGAGAGATAGATGGCATGACAAAACCACAGGAGCTGACAACCTGGACAGAACTGGTGGAGCCACAAGTCCGGACTGAACACTTGAACTCATAGGTTTGTCCTGGAGAGATAGATGGCATGACAAAACCACAGGAGCTGACAACCTGGACAGAACTGGTGGAGCCACAAGTCCGGACTGAACACTTGCACTCAGAGGTTTGTCCTGGAGAGATAGATGGCATGACAAAACCACAGGAGCTGACAACCTGGACAGAACTGGTGCAGCCACAAGTCCGGACTGAACACTTGCACTCATAGGTTTGTCCTGGAGAGATAGATGGCATGACAAAAGCACAGGAGCTGACAACCTGGACAGAACTGGTGCAGCCACAAGTCCGGACTGAACACTTGCACTCAGAGGTTTGTCCTGGAGAGATAGATGGCATGACAAAACCACAGGAGCTGACAAGCTGGACAGAACTGTTGGAGCCACAAGTGCGGACTGAACACTTGCACTCAGAGGTTTGTCCTGGGAAGAGGTTTGTCCTGGAGAGATAGATGTGCAATGACAAAAGCACAGGAGCTGACAACCTGGACAGAACTGGTGCAGTCACAAGTCCGGACTGAACACTTGCACTCAGAGGTTTGTCCTGGAGAGATAGATGGCATGACAAAACCACAGGAGCTGACAACCTGGACAGAACTGGTGCAGCCACAAGTCCGGACTGAACACTTGCACTCATAGGTTTGTCCTGGAGAGATAGATGGCATGACAAAAGCACAGGAGCTGAAAACCTGGACAGAACTGTTGGAGCCACAAGTCCGGACTGAACACTTGCACTCATAGGTTTGTCCTGGAGAGATAGATGGCATGACAAAACCACAGGAGCTGACAACCTGGACAGAACTGTTGGAGCCACAAGTCCGGACTGAACACTTGCTATCATAGGTTTGTCCTGGAGAGATAGATGGCATGACAAAACCACAGGAGCTGACAAGCTGGACAGAACTGTTGGAGCCACAAGTCCGGACTGAACACTTGCACTCAGAGGTTTGTCCTGGAGAGATAGATGGCATGACAAAACCACAGGAGCTGACAACCTGGACAGAACTGTTGCAGCCACAAGTCCGGACTGAACACTTGCACTCATAGGTTTGTCCTGGAGAGATAGATGGCATGACAAAAGCACAGGAGATGACAACCTGGACAGAACTGGTGCAGCCGCAAGTCCGGACTGAACACTTGCACTCATAGGTTTGTCCTGGAGAGATAGATGACATGACAAAAGCACAGGAGGTGACAACCTGGACAGAACTGGTGCAGTCACAAGTCCGGACTGAACACTTGCACTCAGAGGTTTGTCCTGGAGAGATAGATGGCATGACAAAACCACAGGAGCTGACAACCTGGACGGAACTGGTGCAGCCACAAGTCCGGACTGAACACTTGCACTCATAGGTTTGTCCTGGAGAGATAGATGGCATGACAAAAGCACAGGAGCTGAAAACCTGGACAGAACTGTTGGAGCCACAAGTCCGGACTGAACACTTGCACTCATAGGTTTGTCCTGGAGAGATAGATGGCATGACAAAACCACAGGAGCTGACAACCTGGACAGAACTGTTGGAGCCACAAGTCCGGACTGAACACTTACTATCATAGGTTTGTCCTGGAGAGATAGATGGCATGACAAAACCACAGGAGCTGACAAGCTGGACAGAACTGTTGGAGCCACAAGTCCGGACTGAACACTTGCACTCAGAGGTTTGTCCTGGAGAGATAGATGGCATGACAAAACCACAGGAGCTGACAACCTGGACAGAACTGGTGCAGCCACAAGTCCGGACTGAACACTTGCACTCATAGGTTTGTCCTGGAGAGATAGATGGCATGACAAAAGCACAGGAGCTGAAAACCTGGACAGAACTGTTGGAGCCACAAGTCCGGACTGAACACTTGCACTCATAGGTTTGTCCTGGAGAGATAGATGGCATGACAAAAGCACAGGAGCTGACAACCTGGACAGAACTGGTGCAGTCACAAGTCCGGACTGAACACTTGCACTCAGAGGTTTGTCCTGGAGAGATAGATGGCATGACAAAAGCACAGAAGCTGACAACCTGGACAGAACTGGTGGAGCCACAAGTATGGACTGAACACTTGCACTCAGAGCTTTGTCCTGGAGAGATAGATGGCATGACAAAACCAGAGGAGCTGACAACCTGGACAGAACTGGTGCAGCCACAAGTCCAGACTGAACACTTGCACTCATAGGTTTGTCCCAGAGAGATAGATGGCATGACAAAAGCATAGGAGCTGACAACCTGGACAGAACTGGTGGAGCCACATGTATGGACTGAACACTTGCACTCAGAGGTTTGTCCTGGAGAGATAGATGGCATGACAAAAGCACAGGAGCTGACAACCTGGACAGAACTGGTGCAGCCACAAGTCCGGACTGAACACTTGCACTCATAGGTTTGTCCTGGAGAGATAGATGGCATGACAAAAGCACAGGAGCTGACAACCTGGACAGAACTGGTGCAGTCACAAGTCCGGACTGAACACTTGCACTCAGAGGTTTGTCCTGGAGAGATAGATGGCATGACAAAACCACAGGAGCTGACAACCTGGACAGAACTGGTGCAGCCACAAGTCCGGACTGAACACTTGCACTCATAGGTTTGTCCTGGAGAGATAGATGGCATGACAAAAGCACAGGAGCTGAAAACCTGGACAGAACTGTTGGAGCCACAAGTCCGGACTGAACACTTGCACTCATAGGTTTTTTGTCCTGGAGAGATAGATGGCATGACAAAACCACAGGAGCTGACAACCTGGACAGAACTGTTGGAGCCACAAGTCCGGACTGAACACTTGCTATCATAGGTTTGTCCTGGAGAGATAGATGGCATGACAAAACCACAGGAGCTGACAACCTGGACAGAACTGGTGGAGCCACAAGTCCGGACTGAACACTTGCACTCAGAGGTTTGTCCTGGAGAGATAGATGGCATGACAAAACCACAGGAGCTGACAACCTGGACAGAACTGGTGCAGCCACAAGTCCGGACTGAACACTTGCACTCATAGGTTTGTCCTGGAGAGATAGATGGCATGACAAAAGCACAGGAGCTGAAAACCTGGACAGAACTGTTGGAGCCACAAGTCCGGACTGAACACTTGCACTCATAGGTTTGTCCTGGAGAGATAGATGGCATGACAAAACCACAGGAGCTGACAACCTGGACAGAACTGTTGGAGCCACAAGTCCGGACTGAACACTTGCCATCATAGGTTTGTCCTGGAGAGATAGATGGCATGACAAAACCACAGGAGCTGACAAGCTGGACAGAACTGTTGGAGCCACAAGTCCGGACTGAACACTTGCACTCAGAGGTTTGTCCTGGAGAGATAGATGGCATGACAAAACCACAGGAGCTGACAACCTGGACAGAACTGGTGGAGCCACAAGTATGGACTGAACACTTGCACTCAGAGCTTTGTCCTGGAGAGATAGATGGCATGACAAAACCAGAGGAGCTGACAACCTGGACAGAACTGGTGCAGCCACAAGTCCAGACTGAACACTTGCACTCATAGGTTTGTCCCAGAGAGATAGATGGCATGACAAAAGCATAGGAGCTGACAACCTGGACAGAACTGGTGGAGCCACATGTATGGACTGAACACTTGCACTCAGAGGTTTGTCCTGGAGAGATAGATGGCATGACAAAAGCACAGGAGATGACAACCTGGACAGAACTGGTGCAGCCGCAAGTCCGGACTGAACACTTGCACTCATAGGTTTGTCCTGGAGAGATAGATGGCATGACAAAAGCACAGGAGCTGACAACCTGGACAGAACTGGTGCAGTCACAAGTCCGGACTGAACACTTGCACTCAGAGGTTTGTCCTGGAGAGATAGATGGCATGACAAAACCACAGGAGCTGACAACCTGGACAGAACTGGTGCAGCCACAAGTCCGGACTGAACACTTGCACTCATAGGTTTGTCCTGGAGAGATAGATGGCATGACAAAAGCACAGGAGCTGAAAACCTGGACAGAACTGTTGGAGCCACAAGTCCGGACTGAACACTTGCACTCATAGGTTTGTCCTGGAGAGATAGATGGCATGACAAAAGCACAGGAGCTGACAACCTGGACAGAACTGGTGCAGTCACAAGTCCGGACTGAACACTTGCACTCAGAGGTTTGTCCTGGAGAGATAGATGGCATGACAAAACCACAGGAGCTGACAACCTGGACAGAACTGGTGCAGCCACAAGTCCGGACTGAACACTTGCACTCATAGGTTTGTCCCAGAGAGATAGATGGCATGACAAAAGCATAGGAGCTGACAACCTGGACAGAACTGGTGGAGCCACATGTATGGACTGAACACTTGCACTCAGAGGTTTGTCCTGGAGAGATAGATGGCATGACAAAACCACAGGAGCTGACAAGCTGGACAGAACTGTTGGAGCCACAAGTCCGGACTGAACACTTGCACTCAGAGGTTTGTCCTGGAGAGATAGATGGCATGACAAAACCACAGGAGCTGACAACCTGGACAGAACTGGTGCAGCCACAAGTCCGGACTGAACACTTGCACTCATAGGTTTGTCCTGGAGAGATAGATGGCATGACAAAAGCACAGGAGCTGAAAACCTGGACAGAACTGTTGGAGCCACAAGTCCGGACTGAACACTTGCACTCATAGGTTTGTCCTGGAGAGATAGATGGCATGACAAAAGCACAGGAGCTGACAACCTGGACAGAACTGGTGCAGTCACAAGCCCGGACTGAACACTTGCACTCAGAGGTTTGTCCTGGAGAGATAGATGTCGTGACAAAACCACAGGAGCTGACAACCTGGACAGAACTGGTGCAGCCACAAGTCCGGACTGAACACTTGCACTCATAGGTTTGTCCCAGAGAGATAGATGGCATGACAAAAGCATAGGAGCTGACAACCTGGACAGAACTGGTGCAGCCACAAGTCCGGACTGAACACTTGCACTCATAGGTTTGTCTTGGAGAGATAGATGGCATGACAAAACCACAGAAGCTGACAACCTGGACAGAACTGGTGGAGCCACAAGTATGGACTGAACACTTGCACTCAGAGCTTTGTCCTGGAGAGATAGATGGCATGACAAAACCAGAGGAGCTGACAACCTGGACAGAACTGGTGCAGCCACAAGTCCAGACTGAACACTTGCACTCATAGGTTTGTCCCAGAGAGATAGATGGCATGACAAAAGCATAGGAGCTGACAACCTGGACAGAACTGGTGGAGCCACATGTATGGACTGAACACTTGCACTCAGAGGTTTGTCCTGGAGAGATAGATGGCATGACAAAAGCACAGGAGATGACAACCTGGACAGAACTGGTGCAGCCGCAAGTCCAGACTGAACACTTGCACTCATAGGTTTGTCCTGGAGAGATAGATGGCATGACAAAAGCACAGGAGCTGACAACCTGGACAGAACTGGTGCAGTCACAAGTCCGGACTGAACACTTGCACTCAGAGGTTTGTCCTGGAGAGATAGATGGCATGACAAAACCACAGGAGCTGACAACCTGGACAGAACTGGTGCAGCCACAAGTCCGGACTGAACACTTGCACTCATAGGTTTGTCCTGGAGAGATAGATGGCATGACAAAAGCACAGGAGCTGAAAACCTGGACAGAACTGTTGGAGCCACAAGTCCGGACTGAACACTTGCACTCATAGGTTTGTCTTGGAGAGATAGATGGCATGACAAAAGCACAGGAGCTGAAAACCTGGACAGAACTGTTGGAGCCACAAGTCCGGACTGAACACTTGCACTCATAGGTTTTTTGTCCTGGAGAGATAGATGGCATGACAAAACCACAGGAGCTGACAACCTGGACAGAACTGTTGGAGCCACAAGTCCGGACTGAACACTTGCTATCATAGGTTTGTCCCAGAGAGATAGATGGCATGACAAAAGCATAGGAGCTGACAACCTGGACAGAACTGGTGCAGCCACAAGTCCGGACTGAACACTTGCACTCAGAGGTTTGTCCTGGAGAGATAGATGGCATGACAAAACCACAGGAGCTGACAACCTGGACAGAACTGGTGCAGCCGCAAGTCCAGACTGAACACTTGCACTCATAGGTTTGTCCTGGAGAGATAGATGGCATGACAAAAGCACAGGAGCTGAAAACCTGGACAGAACTGTTGGAGCCACAAGTCCGGACTGAACACTTGCACTCATAGGTTTGTTAGCTGTAGCAGGAATCCGTTTTATTACGAAGTGCAGAATAATAAAAAATCCCTGTTGTTCACTGCCAAAATCACCGTTTTGATTTTGAGAGCCAATATCTCAGGAACTAAGCAGAGTACATTAATGAAAATTTCAGCAGTCTTATAAGGATTGATTTATCTTTCATTTAGAAAAGGATTCATTCAAATCGGTTGTTTTTTTTGGTGCACCCTGTATATTCTGCGCTGCAAGCGTTCTCCTACCGTCTAAAATTCTCCAATTCCCCTGCCCTTCCTCATCTTCATTTTATGTGGCTTAACGCATTAGTTGTGTGCAGTAGTTGTCCCAAGTGCCAAATTGAGCACCCCGTGCGCACTATTTCGATGGGTACACTATTCAGCACTTTTTGGTGCCAAAGTCTTGCGTGCCTGTTCTGCGATTGTGGCCCCAATCTGCGATATTCCAGCTCCTGCTTGTTCTGTGAGCTGAAAACAAAGAATTAGGGTGGTGCACAGAACTTCTAATTTTTGGTATAATTCTTGGATTTTGTTTCGGGATTTTTCTGAATCGTCGTCCGTTTTTTCTGGGAAGTAATTTTTTGAGCAAATTTTTCTCGATTTTTTACAATTCCAGACAGAAAAATTGCCAAAATCGCCTGCACTTTTTAGCTGTAGTTCAGCCCAAATTAGCGATTTGTGACGATTTTTAGTGCCCAACCCAAAATTTGGTCTCAGAACCCCAACCCCTCCTCCCGTTCAGCAGATGACCTGTTACATGTAGGGTGCAGCAGCACTCCTACCACGGTAACCAGCGAAAAAAGCTGTTAAATCTACAAACCGAATCACAATCTTCGTAACTCATTTTATACCATTAACTTGACTTCTGCGCTTTGTCAACAGACGCAGAGGTCAGCGACCTTAAATTAATGACTTGGCTAATGTTACCCTGGAAACCAACCAAGACTAAGGATTCGCTTTGGGCAGGGCCTCGATTGATTTCCTTGGTACAGACAGAACGTACAGTATATCTAATTGTGTTCCTTTTAAAACGAAGTACCTCAGTTGTATATAAAATAAACGGGACCCGCGGTAGGTGTTTCCAGAGAAAGGCAGCAAAGCTCTTGAACACCAACACTTTTGCAATGTTGAAAATTTCGGCAAGAGATATTGAAATACTCCGTTTAAAGAAACAGTTTTCAGCTGTGTTACGCCGTTTTAACCATATGAACAGTGCTGAAATCTACAGCAGACCTCCTATTACGGTAATCAACCATAAAAACCAGTCAAATCTACAGACCGAATGACAATCTTTACGACTTATTTTATACAATTGACTATACTTGTGCGCTTTGTCAATAGACGCAGTGCAATTATCAGAAATTCATCCACCTTAAATTAATGACTTGGCTAATGTTACCCTGGAAACCAACCAAGACTCAGCATCTGCTTTGTATATTAGTGCTAAATGTGCCTAATGCGTTCGCCTACGCACTTTCATCCACTCGGCAGGACAAGTTTCTTGTCGCAGAGTTGGTCGGGGGGGGCACGAGCAATTAGAGGAGTCCGGCTGACCTTTGGCTGCGGGCCAGCACTAATGCAGCACACATGCTTGGTCCTACCCAGCTGCCGGGCGGTTGTTGGCTTCTGATGCGGTCACCGCGCCAGCGAGCGCCAGTATCACTACCAGTTGGCTTGTTGCGCCGTTTGAGGGAGTAAATGTTATCGGCCGGTAACGTGGCCACGCCTTATCAGTGCTTCAGGCCTCACGGCAACGGTCTACAGTTGCAAAGGAGCTTCGGCTCCCCAAAAATTTATATAAAATAATCTACAGCAGACTTCCGATTACGGTAACCAACCATAAAAGCCAGTGAAATCTACAGACCAAATCACAATCTTTACGACTTATTTTATACAATGAGGCCCTCCCCATGACAGGAACTAAGGTTATGAGTTTTCATGCTGGGACCCTAACCGGGAAGACTTGTAGCAGGTAAGAAAGTGCGCCAAATTCAAATCACTCAAGTACTGGCACCTTCTACAGAATCTAGGTCGGTTTCAGGCTCCAGGCCACCTCTGCCATTCGCTGCCTTCCAGATCGTACCAGAACCACTTCGATCATCCAGCCCGCCACTCACGATTCGCATGTCATCGATCTTCGACGAAGTACTATCCCGAGAATCGGCCGATTCGGAGTGGAAGAAGGCGAAGCTTCCGATTTTCCTTCAGCTCTCCATTGTTTTAGGTCTTGTAGCTTCCACACTGCTTCGATACCTTCTGGGCCTCCAGCCGCACCTCTTCTGATCCACTTTGATTCGTCCTACCGAAGTACTATCCCAAGAATCGACCGATTTCGAGTGGAAGAAGGTGAAGCTTCCGATTTTCCTTCAGCTTTCCATTGTTTTAAGTCTTGTAGCTTCCACACTGCTTCGATGCCTTCTGCGCCTCCAGCCGCACCTCTTCTGATCCACTTTGAATCGTCCTGCCGAAGTACTGCCCCAGAATCGGCCGAGTTGGGAGTGGAAAAAGGTGAAGCTGCCGATTTTCCTTCAGCTTTCCATTGTTTTAAGTCTTGTAGCTTCCATACTGCTTCGATACCTTCTGGGTCTCCAGTCACACCTCTTCTGTTCCACTTTGAATCGTCCTGCCGAAGTACTGCCCCAGAATCGGCCGATTTGGGAGTGGAAAAAGGTGAAGCAGCCGATTTTCCTTCAGCTTTCCATTGTTTTAAGTCTTGTACCTTCCATACTGCTTCGATACCTTCTGGGCCTCCAGCCACACCTCTTTTGATCCACTTTGAATCGTCCTGCCGAAGTACTGCCCCAGAATCGGCCGATTTGGGAGTGGAAAAGGTGAAGCTGCCGATTTTCTTCCAGCTTTTATTTTAACTCTACGTAGTAGCTTCCATACTGCTTCCTTCCCTGATTCCCCCCTCCAGCTACACCTAACCCGTTCAAACAAAGGGAGAAGCCCCAATACACAAAGCCGTTATTTCCCGGGCGTTAGTGTCCTAAATAATTGATCGGCTGTCCGCTACGTGAAAGCAACGGCGCAACGGTTCTGCGCCACGACCAGTTCGATCGGTTCGGTGGAAACTGCACAGATTATTTTAACGGTATGCGCACTAAGCTTAGGGCTTTTAGGATGGGAGCTGATTTGAATTGTTGCGAACGATATGCAGTGTAGTCTGGCGTATCGAGATCATTTATTTCTCAATTGATCTGAGTACACATGCGATATCTAATCACATGCACTCGTCTTCTATTTGTAGTCTTCTTTCGTCTTCGGTTGCATTCCCGGAGCCATCCGCATTCTCCCGGTCTGCACCATCATGCGCTCCGGGTTCCAACGACCGATTCGGACTTGCTGCGGCCGCTGGAACTTCTTATCCATGGCCTCGTTGCCGACTTTCGGCTGACTGACTTCCGGAGCCTGTTTAGGTATGAACTCGGGCTCACTCTCAGCTGCCATCACTAGACAGCAAAGGACGAACAGACCTTGCACACGCATGTCGACCGTTTGCTCTGCTTTCTCCAATCAGAATTGGTTAATTACAAGTCTCCGATTGATGTCACACACTTGCTGAATCTTTAATTACAATATGCTTCTTCGCTAATTACTAATTACGCGGTGTATGTTGAGTGATTTAGCGAAGACAATTTTATGCCACAGTCGCAGCATTGAATTTACTCTTTCCCATGTACATGTCCATATATACTACATAATGCACGCTAACTTTTTTCAAACATTCTCTACAACTCTTTACAAAAACTCGCAGCAAAAAGGCACCAGACCAGCGTCATTTCCGGGACATATTTTCTGATTGACACAAAGTAGACATGTGCACGGGCACGTTTTTTCCGGCCCGGCCCGGCGGGCCGATCAGGTGAGGCATGCCCGGCCCGCCATGCGCGACGGGCATCAAAATCGGGCCTGGCCCATTAATTTTGCTTCGTCTTACTAAATTTTTAAAAATTTCGTATGACTTTTCAGATTAAAAGTGAAATTTCATGTTAAGCTTTGATATTGGCATTTTAAAACAGGAATTTCAAATTTATGCTTGCTTTTAATTAGAGTGCGAACTGGTATTGGGTTGTTTTCCAGAAATTGGATATTGGGGTTTTTTGTCATTGATAATGATACACAATGTAATGTACTAATACCATACAGTGTACGTATCCAGGGCTGTGGGGGTGGTTGACACTCTTTTTAAAGCAAGAAGCAGAAGCTCAACCTATAAATCAAACCGTACACTTGAATCTAAGCCTGAGCTTCAAATTGAGGCTTAAAATTAAGTTGGTCGACAGGTGGGGTAAAGGCTTGTGTACGAACGGCACCAAGGCTGAAATTACTTACTGTTAAAATAATTCTGCATACGGTAGAACGGCACGTATTTTGAATTAATTTGGTACAATGCTAAGCTAATCAAGGTGTTCTTTTTTCTATTCTTTTGTTCTTTAAACATACATGCCTGGCCTAGTTGACAGGCATGCTCGGCCGGCCCGTGCACATCTCTAACACGAGGCGCACATCATAAGTACAGTGTTAAGTTGCAGTATGCGTTGTAAAGCTTGCTTCCTGCTAAACATCGTCATGCATGTAACAGGACATCCGCCTTTTGGGGTGAGGATGGCGGCATGTGGATCTGGCGAGGGCTCTGGGCCGAAATTCTGAGGGGAGTTTGCAGGGTACTAAAGAAACCGCTTAAAAATCGCAATTTTCCGCAATGAACAATGGAAAACGCTAATTTGGGCACAAAAGTAGGCTCAGTCTCGGTCTCGGTCTCGGTTAGACCTATTTCTTTTCCAAATTTTAAATAATAGTCGTAGTTAGTAGTCTCAAAATTTCTCGATTTTGAATATGTAGTCATAGTTAGTAGTCAATTAGTAGTCAGCAAATTTTCAATAAAATTACCTAATTTTTAGGTTTAGGATATAAAACAGGAATTTGAAAATCAAAAAAGTGAGCCAAACAAGGGAGACGTTGACATTTGAGGAATAACATCTATTTTTCTGCAAGGTGTGGTGCCAAAAATGCCTGTTAAAATTTCTACTACGAAAGTTTTAAATTTAGGATTAACTTCAAAATAGACGTTTTTTTTGTTTACAACTTCAAAAGATATATTTTCGTCATTATTTAACCTATATTATATTTTGTTTGCCAAGAAACAAACAAACGTGTACTTTGCTTTGTTTACAAACGGTTAGAATATTCTAAAATATAACAGGAAAATTGCTTTTGAACGACAAAAAAAAGTTGTCAAAACTAGCTCAATTAACAAAAACCCACCGATAAAATGGCACCATTTCCGTTTCTAAATGGCTAATGTTCATGATATGACCAAATAAATTCCAGAATTTGCTGACTACTAATTCACAAATTCAAAAGGTATTTTGTAGTCAATTTGTAGTCACTAAATCTGAATATGTAGTCGTAGTCAATTTGTAGTCTTGTTGACGTCATAAAACCCCGAAAATTAGTAGTTAGTGGTTAGTAGTTAGTAGTCACTACAAAATAGGTCTCGGTCTCGGTCTCGGTCTCGGTCTCGGTCTCGGTCTCGGTCTCGGTCTCGGTCTCGGTCTCGGTCTCGGTCTCGGTCTCGGTCTCGGTCTCGGTCTCGGTCTCGGTCTTGGTCTTGGTCTCGGTCTTGGTCTCGGTCTCGGTCTTGGTCTTGCTCTCGGTCTTCGTCTCTGTCTCGGTTCCCGTTTCAGTCTTGTCTCCATGTCAGTCTCAATCTCAGTCTCCAGCTCCGTTTCCGTCCCCGTCCCCGTCCCCGTCCCCGTCCCCGTCCCCGTCCCCGTCCCCGTCCCCGTCCCCGTCGCTGTCTGTTCGTCTGTATGTCACTGGAACTGGGTCGTGAGACCGAAGATCGTATCTGAGACTGCAAGTCTATGAGTGGCGGCTAATCACTAGCAGTTCCTTAGGTCAATCGTACATAATTGCACTCTCATCCGGTTCTGCATTTGCTTGTCCAGCAATTATTGACTGACTTCCCTACACCAATTACCGACTAATTTTTCTCGATTCCACTGCAGCGCTGCGATTCGAAAGGTTAGTGCTAGTTTTTGCATTATTTTTTGCGGATTCTGCAAATTATGCATGAACTGCTGGTTTGCAGAGGCAGAAAGGTTCTGTTCCAATTAGCGCCCGGCTCTCTCGCGGAATTCCGCTTCCACTTGTCTAAGTCCTTGCTGCTAGTGCAATCCCCTCATGTATCAGCTGTGCTGTGCGGCCTTGTGAATAAAAAAATTGACAACGCCTGCTTTTAAAATTAGTTTGAGCCCAAGACTTGGAAGAAAAGCAGTTAATTGGCAGATTTTTTGCAGTCTATGGTAGTTGACCGCTCTGACTGACTTTAACTCTTTCCAACAAACCGCAAAATTCATCAATGGTTCGTTTTTGCCTGATGAATTGTTTTTGGTGAATAGTTATTCACGTTTTACGATTACAATTCTTCAAAAGATGATGAATTGAAGAAATTGTTCATCACAGAAATTGAGGAACAATTTAAATAATGATTCTTCAACAAACTTTTATGCCAATTTTTCTTAGCTCAACCGAAAAAGAAACGTGCCACAGACACATAAACTGACTGGGCTCGCTGTGACAGTTAATCAGGAACTGTTCAGAATTGCCGTGTAGTAAAAAGACCTATTTGTCAAGTTGAAGTGCTGGACCATTCCAATGCATTTGATGAACAATAAAATAATTGATTCATCAGAAATCATGCAAAAGTCTTCAAAATGATGAATAGTAGTGGACCATTTCATGATGGCATACTGATATATCAGTATGGTTTGTTGGTAGGAGTTAAGCCTTGATTCTGCTCTACTTCTACCCAGGGATGGATATTTTTCCGAAAAAACCTTGACCTGTTTTTTTCCAGTTTTTTTTCGGTTTTTTTCCAAATCCTGCTCAAGTTCTGAGTATCCTAGTCTGGTTTTATCCCTGGGATATTAACTGGCGGCAATGTTTTCACTCAGAAACGTGATTTTCCGTTTTATATCCCCTGGGATACTAAGTGGAAAACTCCGGTAGTTATAAGACCCGGTCTTACAGGTAGAAAGCTCCGTTACATATACTAGGATTGTTGATGTTGTTCCAGTCAAAATGGTGAAGGCGAAAAAGGTGAGCATTATTCTGGCACTGACACTCTTCTGTCTGTTGATCAATAAAGTTTCAACACGCTCCGTCAAGCAAAGAGCAGGTCAGGTGGTTTACATTCTTTATGCTATAGGCAGACAAGCCAAGAAGAGATAAGCAATTATCAGTAATCTACCCCTTCAAGGCGATCTTAGAAATAGAATGACGATTGCTCTGTTTCAGCTAAGCTGATGGACAAGCGTTTCGGGCCAGGAGCGATGAGTTTGTACAACGAGAGCGTCGGCAAACAACAGCAACGAATGAAGCAAGCGCTAGACGACTTACGTCAAGCATTGAGAGAGTATTCCGTACACGGAGAGGGCATTTGAATGAACAATAAATTACTCTCGCACTGACAGCGCTCATGTGATGTGCTAGATAATACAGGGCCGGTTAAAAACAACCCCCTACATTTTTACTGTACCTATCGCAAATCTCAACCGATTTGAATCGGTCTTCTTGGAAATGAAAGATACAATGTAGGTAGATTCCTAAAAAAGACTGCTAAATTTTTATTAAGATACTCTGCTTAGTTCCTGGGATATTTGCCGGCACAGTTGGTGTAGTGCAGTGTTGTGCCGGTTGAATTTAGTTAGTTATTTACTAAGTAAAAACATTAGTTAGTTAGTTAGTTACTAACTTTTACTAACTAAACTCAGATTTCGCCTAACTAAACTCAACTCAAACTAAACTCATTTTCAGGAAATTACTAAGTAAAAAATCGAGTTACTTAGTTATGAGTTTAGTAACATTCAGTTTAGTTATAGTGTTAGAGATAGGCGCAAGGCCATAGGTATCTAGTTTGGTTGGAGTCTAAATTCTCAAAAATTCTGGGGTCTCATTCAGGTTCTGTTCGATTCTGGGGTCTCTCACAAAGAAGGCACAACGTTTCACTGGTTTAGTTAAACTCCAATGCTTGTCCGAAAAAACAGAATACTTCTTTGAATTCGCAATGGTTTATGTATACTGTAATAATACGTAGGTAGCTATCTATGTACAGGCCATCCGCCAAAGGGGGTTGCAAGCCTTGAGTCCGGTCAGGGGGATTGAGCCCAAATCAAGCAGGATTCAGTACTAAAAATCGCAAAAAAATGCTAACACGTCTCAGACACAGCTAAAAGTCGCTGTTTTACAAACAATTTTCCTGCCTATGATTGTAAAAAAATTATAAAATTGGCCCAAAAATTGCGCTCCAGAAAAATCGGTTGGGAAGTCCTATTGCGCTTCCGATCTGGAAGCTGGCCTTTGCTTGGGTGGGACAACCCTCGTAACCACCGTGTTACTGTACATACGTACATGTATGACTGTACAGTATAAAGTCTGTCTATCTCCACCCTCTTTCCCAATCCAATGATTAGGAAAACAGATCGCTTAAAATTAGATTTCTATATTTTTCATTCTTGCTGTCCTGATATGGAGCTTTTTGATAAACTAACGGTCATATTTCGAAACTTTTGAAGAAAATAATGAGAAGATAAATACTGTTATTTTGTGAATATTTTGAACCTAATGAGATCTACAGATCTAAAACAAATCGGTTAAATACATTAATGACTTTATTTCTGCCAGATTATTTTAACTTAACTCATAACTAAGTAACTCGATAATTTTTGACTAACTTACTAAACTCAGAGAGCGAATTTAGTTACTAACTTTTACTTACTAAATTCAATTTTGAAAAGTTGCAACTAACTTTTACTAACTAAATTCGGAAAAATTTCGTTCGGCGCAACACTGGTGTAGTGGTTTATGCCGCAAAGCCACTGTGCGTTCATCCTCTGGGCGGGGTAAGTTTCTTGCAGCCAAGAGTTGGTCGTCGGCACAAAGCGCAACCAAGGCCACCGAAAGCTGGTGACAGCGAGTAGGTAAATGGGAACCGACTGGAGCTGCCTAAGCACCTAAAGCTACGTACGTACAATAGCAACCACACATGTGTTGGGACAAACGGGAACGGGGACAGCTACCACTGAGGCCGTCCAGACTGACACCGAGCTTGTGTTTAGGCTAGTAACGAAGCCAGCGAAGGAATTGTAGGATGTGGGTGCGCGTGATGGGCCCGCAGTGTGGCCTAACGCACGGGCGACAATACACCCATTCATCCTAGGATATTTACTGTCAAGTCAATGTCAAAAGAGAGATTTGAACAAGAAGGATTAAAAACAAGCTATACGTAAGCGACTTGAATGAATCGTTTTCAAGAAAGATTGATAAACTCTTCTTGAAAGATGGTCATAGGTCACTGCGTCAACGTTGCTGAGGTCTTTTAAGAGTCAGTGTCTGAATCGATCGAGTCTTGGCCCTTTGCCCTATTCAGACCCAAAATTGAAAGTTTGGCGTAGAGGGCTGTAAGTTGGCACACTAATACTACTTGATGAGTTATTCAACTGCTGCTGAGGAATTCCCAATTCGACGCTCCACGCTCGAGATATAAGCCCGCGAAAATCGGCTTGCTTAACTATGGGACGAAAATTTCCAACTTGAATTTCTTTCTTACTGACAAGGGTTGGGACTTAAAAATTGGGGCTTTTAGGTAACTTTTCGAGTAGATTAAGAATCTTTAGTCCAAAATTGTTTTCGATGAAAAAAATTTTTTTCGCCCCCCTTTGGAGCCCCCCAGCTCGACTGGAACCCCCCCTAGATGCACTTTTTTATTTTAGAATTTCGTAGCGCTATTCAAGAGCTACATTTTGGTATAAAATATTCAAGATTTGAGAGGTAGGTTTTTGAGAAAATTCACTTTGAATGTCCAAAACCTGGAAAAATCGCCAACTTTCAGTGTGCTCGGAAATGTCGCAAAGGATTCCTAGCCTTTAAATCGTAACTGAGACCTAGAAATTGGGGCTTTTAGCTAACTTTTCGAGTAGATTAAGAATTTTCAGTCCAAAATTGTTTTCGATGAAAAAAATTGTTTCGCCCCCCTTTGGAGCCCCCCAACTCGACTGGAACCCCCCTAGATGCATTTTTTTATTTTAGAATTAAGTAGCGCTATTCAAGACCTACACTTTGGTATAAAATATTCAAGATTTGAGAGGTAGGTTTTCGAGAAAATTGACTTTAAATGTACAAAAACCTGCTTTTTTTGTCCCTATTGTCTGGCGATTTTGTTCATTCAAGGTCAATTTTCTCGAAAACCTACCTCTCAAATCTTGAATATTTTATACCAAAATGTAGCTCTTGAATAGCGCTACCAAATTCTAAAATAAAAAATGCGTCTAGAGGGGGTTCCAGTCGAGCTGTGGGGCTCCAAAGGGGGGCGAAAAAATTTTTTTCCATAGAAAACAATTTTGGACTGAAAATTCTTAATCTACTCGAAAAGTTAGCTAAAAGCCCCAATTTTTAGGTCTCAGTTACGATTTAAAGGCTAGGAATCGTTTGCGACATTTCCGAGCACACTGAAAGGTGGCGATTTTTTCAGGTTTTGGACATTCAAAGTCAATTTTTTCGAAAACCTACCTCTCAAATCTTGAATGTTTTATACCAAAATGTAGGTCTTGAATAGCGCTACGAAATTCTAAAATAAAAAAGTTCATCTAGGGGGGGTTCCAGTCGAGCTGGGGGGCTCCAAAGGGGGGCGAAAAACTTTTTTTCCATAGAAAACAATTTTGGACTGAAAATTCTTAATCTACTCGAAAAGTTAGCTAAAAGCCCCAATTTTTTGGTCTCAGTTACGATTTAAAGGCTAGGAATCGTTTGCGACATTTCCGAGCACACTGAAAGGTGGCGATTTTTTCAGGTTTTGGACATTCAAAGTGAATTTTCTCAAAAACCTACCTCTCAAATCTTGAATGTTTTATACCAAAATGTAGGTCTTGAATAGCGCTACGAAATTCTAAAATAAAAAAGTGCATCTAGGGGGGGGTTCCAGTCGAGCTGGGGGGCTCCAAAGGGGGGCGAAAAAAATTTTTTTCATCGAAAACAATTTTGGACTAAAGATTCTTAATCTACTCGAAAAGTTACCTAAAAGCCCCAATTTTTAAGTCCCAACCCTTGTCAGTAAGAAAGAAATTCAAGTTGGAAATTTTCGTCCCATAGTTAAGCAAGCCGATTTTCGCGGGCTTATATCTCGAGCGTGGAGCGTCGAATTGGGAATTCCTCAGCAGCAGTTGAATAACTCATCAAGTAGTATTAGTTTGCCAACTTACAGCCTTCTACGCCAAACTTTCAATTTTGGGTCTGAATACCAAGACTCGATCGAATCAGACACTGACTCTTAAGAGTCGTTCTCTGGTCAGATCGAGTTTCAGTATTCAGACCCAAAATTGAAACTTTGGCCTAGAGAGCTGTAAGTTGGTACACTAATACATATCGATAGGTTATGTAACCACCGCAAAGAATTTCCCGATTTGACGCTCCAGTCCCGAGATACAGCCGTCTGAAAATCGGCTCGCTTAACTATGGGACAAAAGTTTCGAATTCTAATTTCTTTCCTGCTAAAACCAGTTGGGACCTAGAATCTGGGGATTTTACGTAACTGTTAGAGTACTTTAAGAATTTTGGGTCAGTTTTCGATTTTGACGAAAAAATTTTTTACAGCTCTCTAGACCAAAGTTTCAATTTTGGGTCTGAATAGGGCAAAGGGCCAAAACTCGATCAGTTCAGAGACTGACTCTTAATATATTTGCCCTCAACTCAAGGTCAAAGCAGATATTTGGCAATGACAGGAGCGATTCCTTTGCACTCAAATTCCTTTGGGTCGCGTCTTGGCCACGGATAGTTTACGCTATCCCGTGTGTCACGGCGGCCCCGGCATCCATGAGAGCGGTTGTTTGTGGGTTCGAAACCGGTCTAAGCGACTGGAAGTAGTCGACGTAAAGCCCAACCCAGACCGCCGAAAGCCGGTGATGGCCAGTAGGTAAATGGGAACCGAACCGGCGCTGCCGTTGCACCCAATGGCAGCAAAGGGGGAGGGTTGTTTGTAGACAGGGCTACCCCATTGAAGGGCTCTGAAAAGAGCGAGGGGTGTCCTGAGCTGTCCGAAAGGACAGTGGAACTCATAAAACAAACAAACAAACTCAATAATTAAACGGATTCCTACTGCTGAGGGCTAACGAGACTTTACTTAACCGAGCGTGTGTGTCACCGGTAAAGCCTCCTCAGTCCTCAGCAGTAGTAGAACTCTGTTTTATTATGAAGTGCAAATAATAGAAATCCTTCTTCTTCATTGCCTAAATCCCTGCCTTGACTTTGAAGTCAAATATCTCAGGAACAAAGCAGAGTATGTTAGTAAAAATTTTAGCAATTTTTAAGATTTTATTTATCTTTCAACTAAAAAATTTTCATTCAAATCGGTTGAGATTTATGTTTGCAGCATGTTATAGCAATAAGTCTGCGGGTAGTTTTATTGACGAACCCTGTAATTTGATTCGCTAGCCATTTTGAACAGTTCAATTCAAACAATTTATCACTCAGCAATCAAAAATATACGTGCTAATCAAAATCAATTAGTGTGCTTGATCTGTAGGTTGCGCCGGTCTCGCCGTGCCATAGATGCGAATCTCGAACTGACTCAGGTATCCAAAGTGCCAAGCAGAACCGAGGTTCTCGACCACCAGAGTCCATTCGCCTCTTGGGTTCTCTCCCCAAGTCTGAACCGAAGTGAACGGCCATCGCTTTATCTCCTGTTTGTTGTCAAATCTCCTCGGAGGCAAGAGCACAGAAATGGTGCCCTTTGGGGAAATAAGGGACAGTTGGATGTCTCCTCGCCTGCTTAGGCTCATGCTGACTGTTGCCTGCACGTGTTCCAAGTGTCTCACCCTTGCGTGGCAATCGCCCACGAATAATCTGAGTTTCTTTGAGAACCTGCCCTTCATTATCACTGGTAAAGCTCCGTTGTATTTAAATTTACATGAGTTTTGGGCTGGTACTGTACTCCAGCGCTTGGCCAGACGCACCATTGCAGCTGCGTCCATGAGCCCGTAGCCGAACTGGTTGCTCACCTAAAGATCGTTTTTTCGTTTGGTCAGTGCAGTGAGAATAATTTTGTCATGGACAGTGATGATGACAATGAACACAATAATGGGACTGGGATGACAAAGACAGCAATGACTAATCATGACGGTGACAGTGACAATGACAGTATCAGTGATAGTGACAGCTACAGGGACAGAGTGACAATAACAGTGGCAGCGTTAGTGATGTAAACGAGACAGAAATACCGAAAATACCGGGAAATACCGAGAAAACTGAGCAGGCATTGTCTGAAATCGATTTACCACAGAATAAATTATTTTCAGTTTCTTTACGGCTATTTCGTTCACTAAAGACAATGCAAGAGTATTAGTGAGTACAATTTCTCCAAAAAAAACTTTGATCAAGAACCAAATAATTATGATACTATCAAATAACAAGCTGTCAAAATTTAATATCAGTTAAACAAAACCAACGTTGTGATAATCAGGAAAGTGGAAAAATGCAAAACAGTCATAATCAAATCCTGTTTAAAGGGTTCCCTTTACCTGTTTTACTCTATTTTACCTGTTTTACACTGTTTTACCTTAGTTTTACCTGTTTTAAAAGTTTTTCAAGTTATTGTACAGTTTTAATCATAAATTGCATAAAACTACCGGTCTCGGTATTCTCAGTGGTTCTTGGTATTTGGATACCGAAGAGATCTCGAATATCAAAACAAGAGAGAAAAACACCAAGACTTCTCAGTATTTTGAGAAATACAGAGATCTCGGCTTCATCACTAGGACAAAAATCACTATTGACAAAGTGACAGTGATAGTGACTGTGCCAGTGCAGAGTGACTGTTACAGTGACAGAGTGACAGTGATGGGTGATGGTGACAGAGTAGCAGTAATATGACAACGACTGTGCCAGTGACTGTGACAGAGTGACAGTGACAGTTACAGTACAGTGTCAGACAGTGTGGTGCACTTTTTATCTAGGTAACTAGGTATACCTAGTATTACCTAGTTAATATTTGGGAAAAGTACCTAGATTTACTTTACCTAGTTGTTGGTTACTCTATTTTACCTAGTTTTACTTTACCTAGTTTTAAATCCACATAACTAGGTACTTCTAGGTAAAACAAGTTTAGCTAGTTTGATATTTTCAGTTTTACGTGGCTTTTTCAGTCAGCAAACCTTCAAATTTCCGGTTTTCCCACAATTACAGTGGCCCAGAGAATGAATTTCTGACTTATTTGATCAAAAAATACAAATATTTACTTTGAAATGTGTGTCAAATTTCGTAAATTTTAACTCCACTAACTTCATCATTGTTCTATTGAACCACAAATAACATTTTGACTTGATTTCGAGCGTTTTAGGTTTACCTAGTATTACCTAGTTTTTCTGGGCTTTACCTAGTATTACTTTACCTAGTTTCTTAGCTGAGAACTTTACCTAGTATTACTTTACCTAGTTTCTTAGCTGAGAACTTTACCTAGTATTACTTTACCTAGTTTTTTATGTGTCAACTTTACCTAGTATTACTTTACCTAGTTTCAAAATTTCAAAATGCACCACACTGGTGTCAGAATCACAGTTTCAGTGACAAAGTGACAGTGTCAGTTGTAGTGACAGAGTGACAGTGACAGTGACAGTGACAGTGAAAGTGAAAGTTACAGTGATAGTGACAAAGCGACAGTGACAATGGTAGTGACAGAGTTACAGCGACAAAGTGGGAGTTACAGTGACAGTGCCAGTGACAGAGTGACAGTAACAGTTACAGTGGCAGAGTGACAGTGACAGTGATAGTGACAGAGTGACAATGATGACAGAGTGACAGTTACACTGACAGAGCGATAGTTACACGGACAGAGTTGAGTGACAGTGACAGTAATAGTGACAGAGTGACAAAGTGACACTGGTAGTGACAGAGTGACAGTGACAGAGCGGCAGTTACAGTGACAGTGCTAGTGACGGAGTGACAGTGACAGTGACAGTGACAGTGACAGTGACAGAGTGATAGTGACAGAGTGACAATGACAGAGTGACAGTGACTGAGTGACAGTGACAGTGACAGAGCGACAATGACTAAGTGGCAGTTACAGTTACAGGGACAGAGCAATAGTTACACTAACAGAGTGGAGTGACAGTGACTGTGACAGGCAGTGAGTGATATTGACAGAGCGACAAAGACAGAGTGACTGTTACAGTTACAGTGACAGAGTGGAGTAACAGTGACAGTGAAAGTGATGGTGGCAGATTGACAGTGACAGTGATAATGACAGAGTGACAAAGTACAGTGACAGAGTGACAGTGACTGAGTGACAGTAACGCAACAATGACAGAGTGACAGTTACAGTTACAGCGACAGAGCGATAGTTACACTGACAGAGTGAAGTGACAGTGACAGTGAATGTGATAGTGAAAGTGACATAGTGATAGTATTGCGACAGTGACAGTGGCAGTGATGAAGTGATGGTGGCAGTGACAGTGACAGAGTGAAGTGACCAAGTGACAGTGACCGAGTGACAGTGACAGTGACAGTGACAGAACAACAATGAAAGAGTGACAGTTACAGTGACAGAGCGATAGTTACACTGACAGAGTGATAGTAATATGACAGTGACTGTGCCAGTAAATGTGGCAGTGACAGTGACAGTTACAGTGACCATGACAGAGTTGCAGTGATCACAAATGCTCGACTATAACACTGGAAATGAGAACGAAAGTTGCTATGACAATCATACATGTAACAGCTCCGGGCCGACCTGAGGCAGGGGGCAAGGGGGTTGCGCCCAGAAGGGGGTCCGAAATTTCAAAAACTCCAAAACGCCTGGAAATACGAATACGCCCAGCAAAAAGGATTAGATGTGTTTTTCTAAAGCTAGCTGCTAGGACAGTTGTTTATTGCATGTTTGGTGTCGAAAAAACTCACAATGCGTCCAACACCGTTCTTCACCCATCCAGTGTTGTATTTGCTGAGCACATCGTGCTTGGCCGTTCTGATCACAATGTGCTGGATATCCCTCCAAGTGAGTCTGCCATTAGCTTCCAGTGTTAGCGCAATTATGCCGGCAGCAATTGGCGCACTCGCACTGGTTCCTACAATAATCAGTTAAAAGTCAAGGTCGCATTTTCGTTCATGTTCTTGTTATCGAAAACCGGTTATAGGACGACCACACGATTATCTCCTTCAGTATGACACATTGCGCCTTTTATTCTTCATTTCGGAACAGAAATATTATCAAATTTTCTATTCATGGTTTTGAAGACTGTTCCTTTACCTGTTTGAGGTAAGCATTTTAAAAGCGCGGCCATTTGAAAGAAGCAAATCAACTTCACCTGTGTGTTTATTGGTGCATTTGCTGGGCACAT
This sequence comes from Sabatieria punctata, assembly GCA_030248155.1. Taxonomy (NCBI): domain Eukaryota; kingdom Metazoa; phylum Nematoda; class Chromadorea; order Araeolaimida; family Comesomatidae; genus Sabatieria; species Sabatieria punctata. Next base: position 41,483 of record JASANB010003790.1, read on the forward strand.
CGGTGGTAGTAATAGCTGGATCTCTATACTTGGAACTACTGTAAGTAGATGCGATCAGACCAGCGCATTCCTCAGAGTACCACGGTTTTCTCAAGTCAAACGAAATTGAGCCAACAGCCAAGGTATAAATGCTACTGGCGTATCCATCACAAGCGCACGAGTCACCCCTTAGTCCCCCATTTCCACTGGCCCAGATAAATATATTGCCCTTTCCCCCTCTCCCCCGTGTCACCCCTTCCATCAGAGCCTTTTTGGCCAACAAACCCGGTCCTTCGATATACTGACCATCATCTGAGGGTCCCCAACTAGCAGAATAGATGTCAATGTGCTGTGGGTTGTAGGACAGAGCGTCCGCCTCCACCTTGTCGGTGATTCGTCCATCCAGCATACGAATCCCGCCTATTTTGGCATCAAACGCCACGCCCACTCCACAGTGTTGGTTTCCGGCCACTGCAGCCACATTACCTGCACAGCGGGTTCCATGACCGTTATGACCATCATTGCGTGGCATGGGGTCTCCATCACCATCGTTGATGTCATAGCTAGCCTGTGGGTCATAATTGCGCTTCAAGTCGGGATGGTTGGTCTGGATTCCATCATCCAAAATTGTAACCACTACCCCTTTGCCTGTGTAGCCCAGTCTCCAGGCTTGTGGGATCCGCATACTGGTGCTTTTAGCCCTGAGGTACCACTGGTACTGGAACCAGGGGTCGCGGAATGGTAACCGAACAGCAGTCTTGGACCGTTTGACCCTGAGCAGATGGTGTTGTACTTGGCTCCACAGAATCTCAGGGTCCTTGTCCAGCATTGGTACGGCGGCCCTTCTGGTTCGGTTGTATGGTTTGGAGTGGTAGCCGAATAAAAAGTAGCCTTTCAGAGTGCCGACTCTACCAAGATAGTACATGTGATGGTCAAGAGCCAGGGTTCTGGCCACTGTTTCATTGTCGGATTTTATTTGGACCGCAACCTCGGTGTACCTGGGCCAGACGAGGGGCACCAACAGTAGAAGTAAGAGAGTAAGGCAAAGGGGCATGGCAGACAAGGAGGCAACGGCCGAAACAAGTTACGTCAGGACGAGTGTTGGGGGCTGTGGGGCCCTATAACAATGCGTCGAGTTGGTGGGGAGGCTGGTTTGGAAGCCTCCAAGCGGTGTCATCCTAAACGGCCGTAAATGAAGACGACATTGTAAAACTCCTTCCACTCTAAACTGGAATCCCTTTTCTTCCTGCCTCCTCACTACAACTATCCATCAAATTTCTTTTTCTACTGCTATGAAGATTGGCTAAACCGGTTCAACTGGAATGTGAGAGAGTTTTTGTCGATAAACTTGCGAAATGTGTTTACGTTTTTGGTTAAATCATTATCAACTTTTGTTTTTGGTGGCATTGGTTTTTGGTGTTGCTGTTGTAAGTTTTTGTCCTTTCGGACTAGGAGTAAGCGACTGCTATAGAGCAGGAAGAGACGCAAGCTCGAAAGCCTCCTTAACAACATTCCTCCCCGTTTGCTGTCGGTGTGCGCAGAGACAGCGCTGGTTTTGGGATTATTTTTCTGTTTGAAGACCAAGTTTTTCAGTGTGTGTAAGTAGTTTAAATAGCTAAACTTATTTGGGAATATTCCCAGGAATATCCGACGACAAGCAAAACTAATACCATAAACAAGATAACAGACCTAAAAGAAGTTTAGTGAAATATCATTGTATCACACACAGATCATTTTCTTCTGAATCCGTCCATCATTTCTGCGATTTGATTGGTCACATGGTGATTGTGAAAATCTAGGGTCTTCTCACGACAACCGTTAACATAATCAAGGCGAATTTCATCCAAATCTGTTGCACGAATGGCATTGCTAAGCTCTGCCATCTGTGAACACACTTCACAACTGCAAATAAGAGCTCTCTGCAAAGGGCTACTTTCTAACTTTCAATCGGCTACAAGTTACAAATCACACAAGGTCGGTCACATATTCTTCAACTTACTATCGGGCCTTTGGTCGGCAAAATTTCACCAAAGACAGACAGTGTAATGTATTCTTGATGGCCACTTTTTCGCAAGCTCCCATACGTTCACCAGATCCTGAGCCTGACCTGCTTCCACTACTTCTACTGTTCTCCCTTCGACTGTGTTCTCTCGATCTGCTCCATTCTTCATCGCTGTAGTACATCTGCTCTGATGAAGGCTGCCGCTGAAATTCTTTCATTAATACTACAATCATCATCATCATCATCATTTAATTTTATTCCACAATATACTACAGCCCATGTGCAGTGTGGTGCACTTTTTATCTAGGTAACTAGGTAATACTGTTGCATGCGTATACGCATTACGCATATCATTACGCAAAGTACGCATTGCATTTCAGAATGCGTATACGCATACGCATACGCATACGCATTTGAATTTCATTACGCAATATTATTACGCATTCTGCGAAAAGTTTGCATATTTTTGCATAATGCGTATTGGGTCTCAAAAATAGCTACCTTTTCCAATGTTTTGCAAAAAAAATTAGTGCAAGTTGTTATCAAATGGTTATTCTTCATGTTTTTAGTGTGAGGACTAGTATTTAAAACAGAGGCTAAGTTATAAGATAAAAGGAAACCTGCGACAAAGCTTTGAATTTACATACAGTTTCTATTTATACAGTTTTGGGTGACATCAGTTGTGTTGTATGTATGCTCAGGCTATCTGTTTGTGTTTCCAGTTTATTATGGTTGAATGCTACTAGACTTCTTCTTGAAATGAACATTCAAACAAACTATTTGTTCCTACAAACCCTCCTTCATTGTTCCTGCAAGCGCATATCGCTTGCCTGTTGAAAACATACGTACTGTACATTACTGTTTCCCAGTTAATTTATTTTCTAATTAACTTGCTATTAACTTGCTTGTAACTGTCGTGAATTTTATTTACTAGCTATTTACTTGCTAGACGCCGCAATTTCAAATTTAATTTATTATTAACTTGTTATTTGCTAGAAATTTGCTATCTATGTATTTGCTATCAATTTGCTAGAATTTGCTACAAATTTTTCGCTCAACCAAATGATGCCTTCGAGATTTTCCGATTATAAGACCACCATAGTTACAGTATACAAGATCTTGGTATTCAAAAGGGCGTGAAAAGTGACCCATTTGCGCACTTTCCTATTTGTCTTATAAGTGGAAAACTCTGGTACCATTTAAAATCAAAACTACACATTGTATCTCATTTTCAATGAGCTGAACAAGCCACAGCACAGCAGGAAGAGAAGCACAGGCAATAATTTTCTCTAAGTTTATCTCAACATGAACACATTCAGTAGTTTTCTATTTGCCGAAACTACTGTCAGGCTAGAGACTGACTTTTGTCCATACTTGGCTATAGCCCTACTTTAGCTATATGCGTAGCGTAACCAACCTTGGCTTTGAAGTATATCCTGGCAGCACATATAGTCCCAGGCCAATCGGGGAAAGAAAGGGATAATGAATAAATATGCCTGAGCCTAGTAAATTCCTAGTAAATTGCTAGAAAATTCCTAGCAAATTTCTCACTCCCTCAATTCGAAATTAACTAGCTATTTATTTGCTAGGCGGCGCTTTGCCCAAAATTTACTTGCTAGGAATTTGCTATTTGCTACCCGATTTCACCCAAAAATAAATTAACTTGCTATTTGTTATTAACTTGCTGGGAAACAGTAGTCATCCGCCGAAGGAGAGAGGGGGTTGGGGGTCGGAGCCCGAATTTTGGGAGGGGAGTTGGGCACTAAACAACGCTCAAAAATCGCAAAAAATGGCAATTTTTAGGCTAAAAATCGTTAAAAATCGCTAATTTGGGCTGAAATACAACTAAAAAGTGCCGTTTTACAGGCGATTTTGGCAATTTTGTGTCTGAAATTTCAAAAAATATATTGGAGGGAATCGGAAAAATCGTCTCGGAGAGGGGTCCCCATCTGGGGGGGTCTGGCCTAAGTCCTGTGGGGGCAGACCCCCACACCCCCTGTTACATGTATGCTGTACATACTATACTGCAATTGTTTGCAGTCGCGAATTTATCATCGAGCCTCAAGTCTGTCTCAAGAAACCTGGAATATAAAGTTGGATACCTAAACAGCATACAGTAGGGCCAAAAAAAGCTGTTCAATGAAATTTCTGAATGTTTCTGAGATTACGCATTACGCATACGCAATACGCAAAATACGCATTAGTTTTTGCAATGCGTATACGCAAACTCATACGCATTTGTAATTGGAATGCGTATACGCATACGCATTTGAAAAATCTGGTATTAAACAACACTACTAGGTAACTAGGTATACCTAGTATTACCTAGTTAATATGGGGGAAAAGTACCTAGATTTACTTTACCTAGTTGTTGGTTACTCTATTTTACCTAGTTTTACTTTACCTAGTTTTAAATCCGCATAACTAGGTACTTCTAGGTAAAACAAGTTTACCTAGTTTGATATTTTCAGTTTTACGTTGCTTTTTCAGTCAGCAAACCTTCAAAATTTTCGGCTTTCCCACAATTACAGTGGCCTAGAGAATGAATTTCTGACTTATTTGATCAACAAAATACATATATTTACTAGAAATGTGTCAAATTTCGTCAATTTTAACTCCACTAACTTCATCATTGTTCTATTGAACCACAAATAACATTTTGACTTGATTTCGAGCGTTTTAGGTTTACCTTGTATTAACTAGTTTTTCTGGGCTTTACCTAGTATTACTTTACCTAGTTTCTTAGCTGAGAACTTTACCTAGTATTACTTTACCTAGTTTCAAATTTTCAAAATGCACCACACTGCCCATGTGCGCATAGCTTGTAATCTCTGAACGTCACTCTGTCTTTGACCATCCGGTGGCACATACAATTTGAACTAGGATTTACTGCCTCGACGCGGAATGTAAGCTACTGTATGCTAGATAAACTACGCCGCTGATTTTACGCAGCGCTCAACGCTGGAGGGAGTGGAAAATAAAGAAAAAAAGCAAAATATTTTTTATCCGATTCAACCAGAGGAATGAGCTGACTGAGGAAGGAATCATACATGTAACAGGGGGGGCCTGCCTCTCATCCGACTTAGGACAGACCCCCCGGATGGGACCCCCCAGACGATTTCGCCGACCCCCTCCTCCGATTTTTCTGACAAGTTAATTTTTGAGCAAATTTTTGCAATTTTTTACAATTACAGAGACAAAAATTGCCAAAATCGCCTGCAAAACAGCACTTTTTAGCTGTATTTCAGCCCAAATTAGCGATTTTTGGCGATTTTTAGCCAAAAAGGTGCGATTTTTTTCGATTTTTGAGCGTTTTTTAGTGCCCACCCCCTCTCAAAATTTTTACCAACCCCCCTCCCCGTTCGGCGGATGACCTGTTACATGTATGGAAGGAATCATTGCATTCGCATAATACACGCAGTCAAAAAAGTAATTCTCTAATTGGAAGGGGCTAAGCTGGCTAAACAACTCTTCTTTTGATTATTTTTTCCTTTCTTCACTTCGGGCGGCGGCAGCAGTACAGAGAGAAAGGAGTGGCGGAAAATAGCACGGCTATTCATAATTTTACTAGACCGGCCTCGAGCGTCTTTTATACGGTAGCTCATGTTCTGTTAATTTGAAATGGATTTAGATTCAAACTACCCTCTTTTCAGAGATTACAAGCGTAAGTAGAATACGCTTTACACCATCAACGCCAAATAACAATATGAGCCTAAAAAACCCGCAGCTATTCTCGTACTCTAGCGGAGCGGCCGGGATTGAGTTCAATCCCAACCCATCCACTCTTTCACGTTGTTATGTACAGTACATGTATGCCTAACAATAATACTATTATACCTTTCTCCGTCTTTTCTCTTCAGTTTCTTCAACTGCAGGTTCAGGCAATGGTTCAGGAATGTCTTCCTCCTCCACAGCTTCAGCTGCATCTTTGAACTCCTCTGCAACCTTCTCTTTCAACTCGTCCGCTTTCTCTATGGCCTCGATAAGCAGAGGTTCTTCTCCAGAGCCGGTCAACTCCTCTTCCGTGCCATTGGTAGAGTCGGACTCATCAGTCACATGCCACAACTTCTCCAGAGCTTCATCCAGCTTGTTGATCATAGCAGGACAGGGGTCTGCCAGAGAGCTCTTCTCCACGCAGTCAGCCACATCCTTGGCTAGCTGAAGTTCCAGCACGGCTCGGTGCCATTCCTGTATGGCATAGGCCTGGCTACATTCGTCCAATTGGTACCACTCGCTAGGGTCCATGTGTGCTGCTTCGTAGGCCATGCACTTGGCTACTTCGGACACTGACCATCTGGCACAACTGGCTAGTGCCTTGCAACCCCAGCTTTCCTGCAAACTGACAAGGAATTCTGACAGCTAATCCCGCTCCCTCCAACTTACGGGTTGGGCAGTCGCCAATGTAGCACCAAGAACCAATAAAAACGTCGAAAGCAACATGTTGGAGGGTGCGAAAATTGACCAACTGACTTTTAACTCGCAGCCAAACGGCCTTAAAAAGTCCGTTCTGATAGTGAAGCCATTTCTGCACAAAACCCCACTTTAGATGTTAGATTGTGATAGTATTTTCTAGTCCTGCTGCTATTCTTCTCTCGCACAAAAGTGGCAAACCTGCTTGCCAACCTCAAAAGAAAATTTCTAGTGGGTGTCAATTTGAAAACCTACGTACAGACGAAAACACCAGCAAGTTTGCGTGGGCCAAAAACCAGTTTATGACATGAACAGACACTAACGTTTGAACTTGCCTGTCAATTCCAACATCTGCCCAAGGCCATACAACAGAATGGCTTCATCTGTCTTGGTTTTTGCTATTGCTCTAATTGCCTGTGCCTCCACGGTAAGCTTATGCACTTGGTTATAATATAACAAAATTTATGTACGTAATTGTGAACATTTAGCTCAAGTTGAACATAGTTGCGTAACACGCACAGTCTATCTAGTATTTTGGACTGAAATAGTTGTTCAGGCGCCACCAAAGCAAACCAGAGCAAGACAGAGCCATCCTCATGGTCCAGTTGAAATAATTTATATAGACTACTCCTCCGAAGAGTCAAACAGTTATGAATACTCTGACGAGGAGGTAACGGAAGCACCTACCAGAGCACCCCGACCATGGCGACCCTGGCGAGGTCGCCCCCCATGGCGAGGACGGCCAAACGGTCGTCGAGGCCAAAGACCACAGCGCACTACCACCGCAGCCCCTCCACCAGTTGAAAATTTTGTTGTAAACCAAGGTAAATTGACCGACCGACCGACCGACCGACCGACCGACCGACCGACCGACCGACCGACCGACCGACCGACCGACCGACCGACCGACCGACCGACCGACCGACCGACCGACCGACCGACCGACAGAAACAAATGAAAATTTTGTTGTAAACCAAGGTGGGCACTCAGAGAGATGAAACCAAAGCAATGGACAACCAACTGACCACACAACTATTTAAGCATGCTTTGCTTCAGAAAACTGTGGCAAACGAAGGTCAAGGTCTGGAGTAGCCCGAGTAGTGGGTGGTTCGGAAACAGCGCCGCATGAATGGCCTTGGGTAGCATCACTGCAAGTGGCATCAGGGCGGCGTTCCTACCGGCACCACTGCGGGGCTGCACTGATTAGTGATCAGTGGGCTGTGACAGCAGCTCACTGTGTCATGCACTCTGGGTATCTAGCAGTTAAATCTTTGAAGATAACTGAAGCTTGAAGATCATGGTTGTAGGTATCGTTTATTGGTAGGAGCGCACAACTGGCGGAGACCGACAGCTGGTTCCCAGAGCAGAACTGTGAGAAAGATCTACCGACACCCTAGATATAGCGACCAAAGCTCTGCCATAGAGTATGACATTGCTCTGGTCAAACTAGACCGGCCGGTTGCATTCAGCAATCAAGTGTCGCCGATCTGTTTGTCTCACTCCACTAAAACTGAACCCAGAATTGGAGAAACCTGCGTGGTAGCTGGGTGGGGCTCTTGTAAGCATTTCAAACACTTGTAATTCTAAACACCTTCTTATATAGCTTCCAATTTATTTCAGCCAACCAAGCATTTGGTAGCAGCAGTTTGCGTAAAGTTACGCTTCCAAGGATAAGCAGAGATCAGTGTTCACGCTATTGGGGCTCGATCAGTAACAAGTTTCTCTGTGCTTACAGTCAAGGAAAGGATGCTTGTGACGTAGGCTGATGACCGATTAGAATGTTTTCTTACTGATTTATCGATTGGGGTTTAAGGGCGACTCGGGAGGTAGTTTGATGTGCAAAGAGAATGGCAAATGGTTTTCGGCTGGCATCGTGTCCTGGGGAACTTTGAATTGCGGCTCTATGCCTGGAGTGTACACTAGAGTCAGTCACATGTATGACTGGATCGAAAAAACTATTAGATTTGCTTCGTGACATCTGTGTATATATGATAGATTATGAACAATTTATTTATGTTATCTGTATGCATGTCTGCTTAAAACGAAAAACACAAAAAGATCTCGTTGCAGGAGCAGAAAATAGTTGAAATAAAGACCAAATACAAAAAACTCTAAACAGGCATGCTGTGGCCAAAAGGTTGATCTATGTGCGAGAGAATAAATGAAGAGGCTTTTTTATTCAGAAACATATCAATCCCGAAAACTCTCGCATGTCTCAAGTCAATCTTGATAAGCGAACTTGGGCGATTAAACCACCCGGCCCGGACGGGAGTCAATTTTACGCACACTGATTGTAATATCGTTTTCGCTCTATACAGCGTCTAATCCGTTTCCTGGCTATAGCTGGAACTTAGGAGATAATCTAAAAGCTTTGTGTTTAGATCAGCCAGGTTGTTAGGCCGGTCTTTACTCTCGATAAAACAATCTCGAATATACAATTGTATGATACCGTTGTCAAGTAAATTAGTTTAGTAATTTACTTGCTTTTTAATTTACTTGCACCTTCACAAAATAATTTACTTGCTGTTTAATTTACTTGCACTGATATACCAACAATTTAATTTGATTTTAATTTACTTTCAACTTCTAATTAAATTCTAATTTACTTTTTCCTATGCAAAACACTGCAGAAAATACCCCAAAATCTCCAAATATGTGAGTATGGATTTCTAGTGAACTGATGGCATTATGAATCTAACTCCATCTTTTTGTTAAGTTTTTCAAATGGTGTCATTTTTATGGTAAAATCAGTTGTTCAGAAATGCATTTTATTTACTTTTTCTAGGACCATCAGATGAAAAGCTTTATCATTCAGCTGGCAGTGCACTTACGCAAACCGCAATCAAAAATGCATCAGTGGTTGCACGAAAACTGTAGCTTGACATGCTATACGTACAGTAGTATACGATACGATTCTAATTAAAATTTCTGAGAAACATGTTTGACAGTTGTGAATCACCATTTTGGATTTATCAATCAAGCAAGCATCTACAGTTACCTCTACGGATGTTAGCCCTGACCAATTACGATATACATAATAGAAATCAGCAGGTTTTAGTCCATAGCTTCAAGGCGGTAAAATGTCTATTCTATTTTGCAGACTATTAGTGAGCCTTGCCAGTTTGCCAAATTCTACCCACCTAGAATCTGGCTTGAGTGAGATTCCTTATTTGTTTTAGTTAACACTGGTCATGGAAGGACACAGTCCTAAGAAATATAAAAAAATTTCAGAGCAAAATTGTGAGTTGAATGGTGTTTGCTGCTTTGTAGCTGGGTTTCCAACAGTGAGAGCATATGTACTGTACATAGGGATGGGCAACGTAAATTAAAATCGGTAATTTACGTACACGTTATTTCTGTTGTACCAGATTTTAATTTCCGTAATCGTAACGTGTTACGGAAATTAAAACGGCCAATTTCTTGCTGTAACGCGTTACGTAAATAAATTTCCGTAACGTCGTAACGAATAAGATTCCAGCCAAACGTAAATTAATTTTCGTTTTTCTTCAAAAATTGCTAGTAGGTAGTAGCAATCGAATATCGCGAAAAAAAATTATAAAATGAACTGTATGCAATGCAAATTTTAATTCTCTGTTTGTTCGATTGGAATTGCATTCGTATTTTTGAAATCTAACTTCACACCAAAAGGAAGGAATGAAATGTGGGTATGTTTTTTGGCTGAATTGCTGTAGCTGCTGAGGGTTTTATAACTGCGCAGCAACTAGCCAACTACGTACGTACTACAGACTGTAGTCTACCTACCGCACACCGCACTGATGGTTAAACGTATGACAGTACTTACATATAAGATTAGTAGTTCGAATAGGTATACATAATATGTATATGTATTTTTTCAAAAAATATGTACACAAAATTCATATATACAAATTTTTTCAAAGCCAGTTTTCAGTTTATTTTTTCAAAGCCAGTAGCTGGCATCCTACCTTTCTGGGCGCACCTACGCAGTCAATGTAGACCAGTCTCTGTCCTCAATTCGACATGCCACTTCCGGAGTGCCGCAGGGCTCTGTGATCGGTCCGAGCCTGTTTATTGCCTTTGTCGACGGATTGGCCAACCTGAAACTGTCTGCTAAGTCTCAGTGTTTCCTGTACGCTGATGATTTGTTGCTCCTAAAGCCTGTTCAGTCTGCTCTTGATGAGGCTGCGTTGCAAGAGGACATTGACGCTATAGTGAGCTTTTTCAATCTTCTCTCTCTTCAGATTAATGTCACCAAGACCAAGTATGTGGTGTTTGGACGTCATACTGTAGCACCAAACTTACTGAGTCGGTTGCGTATTAATGGTAGTTACTTAGAGCGAGTTGAGACATATAAGTATTTGGGCGTGTATCTAGACCGTAAGCTCAATTTTGCCCACCACACTTCTACTGTTGTTGCAAAAGCCAAGCAGAAAATTGGCGCTCTGAACCGTAATTTCCGTAAATTTGCCCCTCTGTACGTGTTGGAAACAGTGTATCATACTTGCATCCTGAGTAGTCTAACCTATGCAGTTGAGATCTGGTGGCCTGCTGCGCAGTGCCACCAAGTGAAGCTAGAACGCGTTCATAGATTGATGATTAGGTCGTTCATAAATAATTTTAACTGGAATGTGTCTTATGATCAGTTGTTGCTGCTCGCTAATGAACGTGGCCGTCGTGTCTGGTACCCCATCTGTCGTAGTGCCATGATTAAGCGTACTGTACTGCTGTACAAGTATTTTTACCAAATAAGGTACCTACCCTCCTGTTTCCTGACACGAGCGGAAGGACGTCGAAGCGCCAGACTGCTATTGGCCAATCAGACTCACGATCTGCAATTGCGGATTCCCAACTCTGCCACTCAAACGTTTTTGTACCAGTCCTTTCAGATCTGGAATTCACTTCCCAGTAACACTGTGCATACTTCTTTGTCGGCCTTTGTAAGATACTGTCATTCTGATGACTTTTTTGTTCGTTTAACCGATAATGGTCTTGTTACTGTACAGTAGTATGTTCTATATTCTAAGACTGTCTTGATAAATTCGCGATCCTCGTTTTACCATATTTTTGGTGTCGATCTGCGAATAAAGTTGAGTTGAGTTGAGTTGAGTTTAAAAACTGCTGCTAAAACAATTGTTTGGTGACTGACATGAGAAAGGGTCTATGCTTGGACATGATTGGCATAAAATTGGTTCAGTACCTCAGTCAATTTTATTAATTAATAACTCCCACATTTAACTCCAGTTAAAAATCCTCCATTTCAGTCATTTTGTATAAATAAGACAGAACAGTGGCGTATCCAGGGGGGTGTAGGGTGTGCACACCCCCTTTGCGGTGGAGGTAGGAAGAAAAAGTCTGTCAAAAATATAAGAAACTAATGAATTATGTACTAAAACTGTCTATTTTGTGCTCAGAATGCCTTCTAAATCCGTTTTTGAAGGCCAAATTTTCAAAATTTTCTCGCCCTGGTCGGGCAGAAGCCTAACCAGGCCATTATAAACTACTAAAACTTGTAATTTCTGTTAATTTTAAGCTCGGAATGCGTTTTAAACGCGTTTTTGAAGGCTAATTTTGCTAAATTTTCTTACCCTGGTTGGGCAGCGGTTGGGCCTTACTTTTCACCTTTCATTCAATTTGCTATTCTAGTTCAGCTTGAGTTTGACGCTGAGGCTTGAAGCCCGCTCCTCATGACTGGCTAGCTTTCTCAAATACTGAGTTTAAGGTGTTGGCTGCACACTTGAAGCAGGATGGCAGAAGCAGACATGGCTAGCTTTTCGGCTGAGGGGCGGTAAATTTTCAAATCCTGAGGGGTTGCTGCCGGCTGATGGGTATTTGAAACGATGGTGAGCAAAAAATTCCGATTTTTTACTAAAGTCAAGGTTTTTGGCATATTTGTCATTAACACAAGTTAAAATACGCTATTCTGTCTGAGCTCATTTATGCCTAATGACGGTGGGGCATCGGCCTGAGGGTTCAACCTTTTCATTGAAGGCTTTCAGAAGGCCTCTACCTTTTCTGTGATTCTCTACTTATTGATATCCGAACGCTGATTGCATCAGTGCTTGACTAATAAGCAGCGACAGCAGTTTGCTGCTCTTTAAAAATTTTCAGATTTTCTTGCATAACTATAAATATCGATATCGATATCGATCGATATTGAACTGAAAATATCGATATCGATATCGATATCGAATATCGACGAATTCTGATATCGTCGGAACACTACTTATAACTAGTAAAATCATAGTAAAATAGTAGTAAAATGAGTAAAATTATTAGTAAAACAAAAATTAGTAAAATCGGAGCTGCCTGATAGTAAAACAAAAATTAAAATTAAATTGAAGAGCTGAATTTGTAGTAAATTTAGTAAATAGTAAAATAAAAATCCACTAGTAAAATAACAGTACCGGCTGCAGAGCAATTGCCTTCCGGGCGGCACAGAACGACACTATGTAAAAGACGGTTGAGCTAATATTAATGAGCCAGTTGTACAGAAACAAAACTGCTGTGTACACCAACTGAAACAAATATCATTAGATAGCAGATTCCTCTTTAACCTTTTGCAAATGACCACCATTTTAACTTATGGGAAATTTTCTGGCCTTCCAATATGTTCACGGCCTCAGTTCCCGATACGTTTTTCAGATTGTCTTGGTTTAGTGCGGTAACAGGGCATAATGAAAGTCATTGTTTAACCATTTCAACTGCAAGCGCTCCCTGAACATATCAAGCAACAAATTTTGAGTTTGCTACCGAAACAGCTTTCCGATCTTTCCGATAGGTCTTAAACAGCTTTCCACTACGTTTACCTTCATTTTTGCTTCTGATAGGTTGACCAACTATGCCATATGACGTTGCTACAGGGTGTGCCAAAAAAAACAACCCAGCAGATTTTTCGCTGTAGCAACCGCAAATCTCAACCGATTTGAATGAATCCTTTTTTAAATGAAAGATAAATAAATTCTTGAAAGAGTGATGCAACGTTTATTAATGTATTCTGCTTAGTTCCTGAGATATTCACTCTCAAATTCAAAACTGTGATTTTGGCAGTGAACAAGAGGGAATTTTTCTTTTTCCGCTGCACTTCGTAATAAAACGGATTCCTGCTACTGTTGAGGGCTATTGGAGCTTTACTGGTGACACATAAACTCGGTTCACTTCAACAGTAAAGTGTCATTAGCCCCCAGCAGTAGGAATCTGCTTTATTATGAAGTGCAACGGAATCGCTCTTGTTCTTTGCCAAAATCTGTTTTGACTTTGAGGGCAAATATCTCAAGAACTAAGCAGTGAATCTCAATAAAAATTGCACCAATCTTTGAAGAATTTATCAATCTTTCATTCAAAAAAGGATTCATTCAAATCGGTTCAGATTCATGGTTGCAAAAGTAAAAAATCTGCTGGGTTGTTCTTTATCACTCTTGTTCACTGCCAAAATCTCTGTTTTGACTTTGAGGGCAAATATCTCAGGAACTAAGCAGGCTATCTTAATAAGCGATTCATCGGTCTTTCAAGAATTTATTTATCTTTTATTTAAAAAAAGATTCATTCAAATCGGTTGCGATTTGGGGTTGCTACAGCAAAAAATCTGCTGGGTTGTTTTCTTTTGGCACACCCTGTATATTACAAAGGGTTAAAAAGAAGTAGGCACGCACCTGACACAGCTTGGTACATAGGTGGCTGCTATGCTGGTCAATTTTGCCATCTCGTCTGGATAGCGTCTGCTTAGCTCACCCATCCACAACCAATCGAAGCTAAACAGGCCAGGAAAATTCCGTCTTTTTGTGCCTGCACTTACGCAGCAAATCTACAGGGTGTCCCAAAAAAAATGACAACATTTCTTTTTGCTGCCATTTTCGCAATTTTTGACCAAATTGTCTGAAATTTGAAACATAAGTGCCAAAAAAGTGGGAATTTTATGTGTTAAAATTTGGTGCATTAAGATTGACCCAGTCCTGAGAAATTCAAGAATATATAAAATTGAGAAATTTCAATTAAGAGCCGTTTTTTATAAAAACCATGCGGGTGGCGGAACATGAAATTTTTTGACCTATACTTTTTATGTGATGAATCGATAGGTCTTTAGTAGAAAACACCACCCCTGCGGTATTTTTGCTCTCCGATACCTCTTGCGGTATTTATGGCCAAAAACGTGATTTTGGACATTTTCCACTCCTGGAATAGCGTACTTGAACCGATTTAGCTCATATTTTCAGCATAGATTATGCTTACCATACTAATTATGCGTGCCAAGTTTGGGGCTGATCGGTTCACCCTGTCATGAATAGCATCGATTTTAAGTGAAATTTTAAAAAATCGAAAATATTTTTTTCCGCTAAATTCAGGATTTTGCCCATACTTCTAGGGTAGATAGAACTCGTCGCCCTCTACACGTTGGTGTTTTCACTTTTTTTTGGCTCGGCCCCGTTTTTGAGTTATTCATTTTTTTTTATTTTCGAAAAAAAATTTGCGGTATCTTTTTAGAATCATGCACAGTTCTGATACCCCTTAAGCTAGAGCGGCGTGTAGTAGTGCGTTGCACGTAGAATTTCGTGAGCTATCCAGCCATAGAAGCGAAATCGATGTACGACCTCATACACCAGAATGACGGCGAGCCAAAGTTTCGGTCGAAAATGACCCAATTTCGGACAAGGTTTCTTTACATGTTTTGACGTCTACCGCCGGGTTGGTGCGTCAAATCGCATAGATTCGGGCATCAAACGATAGCTGAGATTCTCACGATTCCGAAAATGGTCTCATTGTTGCGTTTTATAGCCATTTGATGCTAGTTAAGCCCCGGTAATTGTCTGCTGTTCGGTAACCGTAAGCCATACCACTAGGAAAACAGGTAAAATCGGTGAACTAAAGTGGCATTTCGATAAAAACTTACTTGCATACGAATTGTAGAGCTACTCTAACGCCTTCGATTGATATGTTACCTGATCTAAGTCTTTTATTTATATGCAGGGTTTTTTGTGCCTGCCCCCCACTGCTAAAGGCCGGATCCACAAACGTGACCCACTAGACGATTCTTCCCATCCCCGATGTATTCTATCGCTGATACTGCGTTTTCTTTTCTATAGCTATTGGCGCCAGGGTTGTGAGGTGTGTTTTTTTCCGTTTTTTTCCGGAAAAAAACCTGTTTTTTTCCTAAGGGTCGGAAAAAACATAAATCGCGGAAAAAACTCAAGCTAAAAATAGCTAATTTATGTCATTTGTCTAACCAAAAATGGACTTTTGCGATGTATAATAGGCCATACTGACTCAAAACTGTTAGAAAAACAACAGAAAATAGCAAATTTGGCATGATAAAACAAAAATGCAACTGCTGTAAGAAAATTTGCATATAGAGTTTAAAGATGAAGACTGTCAGGGACTGTTTCATGCCTGTTTCGTGATTTATAATTATGTAACACGTGTATTTCTGGTCTGAAAAGACTGAAGAAGGCGCTAGAAAGCGTTAGGAATCATAAAACCAGTTTAGGATACTCAGAACTTGGGGCTGGAGTTTTTTCCGCGATTTAGGAAAGAAACCGGAAAAAACGGAAAAAAACTGGAAAAAAACAGGCCGAGGTTTTTTTCGGAAAAATATACAACCCTGATTGGCGCCTTTGCCATCCCCCAATAACTAGCTCCGTTTGGTTAGGACGGACGGGTGGTCAGGCCTAGCTCGTGTTTAAATTGCGCATTACACATGCAGAGACAGACACAGAGTAGGTGGTCAGCCGTCGGTATGCAAAGACAACTCTGTAATTTTTCTCCCATTGTACCGGAGGTTGCGTGTGGTTCCCACCATTTTTTGACTGGTTACCTGCGAATGATGACATGTTGTATCGCGTTTCCGAGATTTCCGAAAAGACTGTGATGCATAGAAGAACAGAAAGTTAGTTTGTTTTCTTTGCACAGTCATTCATTGTCATTCGTGCCTTACGGTAATAGTAACGGTAATAGTTTTAAGTCGAAAATTGCAGTTTTTGCGATTTTTGAACATTTTTGGTACCCTACCCCTCCGCTTGAAGTTAGGCTCAGGCTCCCCAGTCGGCGTCAGCCCCCTCAAAACCCCTCTCTCGTACTATGACTCGTAGTGACCTTCACGGGTCAGGCAGCCCCACGGAAGATTCTAGATCTGTTTTTGCATAATTTTTTAGGCGATTTTAGCTTTCCTCGGCAGGGCCTGGCTGGGCTGGAAATTTGAAAATCCGGGCCCGCACGCAGGTCCCTACTCTCCCCCATTGGGCGATGACCACTTACATGTATGCTGAGTTCAGCTTGACTCAAGGTCTGCCACTGCGCTGGCTGGCAGAGGTCTCGACGAGTATTAGCCAGGCCTGGCTCTAATATTTGGCAAACGGGGAATACAGTTTGAGCAATACACCCTCACTCTTGACCTTGGCACTCAAAAAAGGTTTTAAAAGCACCATGTCATGCAGTTTCGTTTGTTTGCCATGTTATGTTATTACATTATGTTTGTATTGTGCTCAACTGAAGCTGGTTTATGAGCTGGTTAGCTGCGAGTACTCATAAAGTATACAATGTATATTATTCTAGTTCAACCTTTTTTAAGAAATTCCTGGACCATGTGCAGAAGTTGATGTGCTCCAACTACCTAGTAGTTCCTCTGGACTACAGTCTACCCTACATTGCATCCACTCCATTACGTTCCAGAAATACAGACAAACAAAATGCATCTTAACAGAAACGTGCGCATCTCTATGTACTGTATTTCGCTCGCTTCAAGAGGCGTTTCATAATGCTCGCTTACAGAGTTCCTGTTTACATAATCAACGTTTAAAATGAAGCTAAACTGTTTAGAGAAGTGTATTGCCACGCCAAGTTTACTCAAATTGGAAACATTCACCAACATACCTATCAGTGTGTGCTGTCGCTGAGCATCATGTATGAGAAGGTATGTACTAGTATATATTTCTCTGTATTCAATCGCCACACGCACATCACTGGTGCAATCAATTTTACGCATGTACTTCAGAGTTTCACTCTTCTAACGGTGTTGTGGACACTATCGGCGGTGCTTTCCGCTTTACCCGGCGGTAGACGTCAAAACATGTAAAGAAACCTTGTCCGAAATTGGGTCATTTTCGACCGAAACTTTGGCTCGCCGTCATTCTGGTGTATGAGGTCGTACATCGATTTCGCTTATATGGCTGGATAGCTCACGAAATTCTACGTGCAACGCACTACTACACGCCGCTCTAGCTTCAGGGGTATCAGAACTGTGCATGATTCTAAAAAGATACCGCAAATTTTTTTTCGAAAATAGAAAAATGAATAACTCAAAAACGGGGCCGAGCCAAAAAAAAGTGAAAACACCAACGTGTAGAGGGCGACGAGTTCTATCTACCCTAGAAGTATGGGCAAAATCCTGAATTTAGCGGAAAAAAATATTTTCGATTTTTTAAAATTTCACTTAAAATCGATGCTATTCATGACAGGGTGAACCGATCAGCCCCAAACTTGGCACGCATAATTAGTATGGTAAGCATAATCTATGCTGAAAATATGAGCTAAATCGGTTCAAGTACGCTATTCCAGGAGTGGAAAATGTCCAAAATCACGTTTTTGGCCATAAATACCGCAAGAGGTATCGGAGAGCAAAAATACCGCAGTGGGGTTGTTTTCTACTAAAGACCTATCGATTCATCACATAAAAGGTATAGGTCAAAAAATTTCATGTTCCGCCCTTATAAGGGGAGCCGCATGGTTTTAATAAAAAGCGGCTCTTAATTGTAGAAACAGCATCAAAAATGGAAACATTTCTTTTTGCTGTATCTTCTTTAATTTTGGTCCAAATTGGATGAAATTTTGAATATGTGCGCAGAATAAGGGGTTGATTTGTAGATCAAAAGTTGGCGCATGAACCCAACCCATCTCTTGACATAAAAAATCCCGATCACAATACAACGACAAAATTGATTTTCGCGCCCCTTTAGCTGAAATGAATCTCCTGTAAGCGTAATTCAGTCTGTCACCCAAAACATGCTAAGAAATCTTTATGATGCTTAAGGCAAACGGTTGCAGCAGTGTATTAACTCAAACGGAGGTCATCTGGATGGTGTTCTTATTCCTTAGTTCTCAGAGTTTGCACGTTCTTCATTTTGCTGCAGTAAAAACGCTGATTTTCTTTAGTTTCCAAGTACTAGCGATATGGACTGATTGATTAATGCCAGAACTTTTGACCTACAAAATATCTGCGCATATATTCAAAATTTCATCCAATTCCGACAAAAATTAAAGAAGATACAGCAAACAGAAAAGTTTCCGTTTTTGATGCTGTTTCTACATTTAATCGAAATTTCTCTATTTTATATATTGTTGAATTTCTCAGGATTGGGTCACTCCTGATGCACCAAACTTAAACACATAAAATTCCCACTCTTTTAGCACTTATGTTTCAAATTTCAGACAATTTGGTCAAAATATGCGAAAATGGCAGCAAAAAGAAATGTTGTCATTTTTTTGGGACACCCTGTAGCAAACAACCAGTTGATAAGGAGACACAAGATGTCTTGAATGCCGACAGATAGAGAGAGTGTAAAGAAAGATGAGTTGAAGGGTGTGATTTGGCGGTATTTCCGCAGAGTAACCACAAACCACAGGTAGACTGGAATCGATACCGCTGCTAGACTGAACTGCACAAGGTCAGAAAATGCTACATAGCTCATATTGCCGTTGCAGAGACAGGTAAATAGCAAGCTCAACAGTCGGGGGACAAGGACTACACAGTCGGTTAATTCATTTGGGAAGCTCTACTACGTCAAATCAAATGAAGTCCTGTAACTCAGCAGTAATTACGTAGCCCAATGAGGCCCTCGCATGACAGGACCGAATGTTATGAGTTTTCGTGCTGGGACCCTAACCGGGAAGACTTGTCATCGGTAAGAAGTGCGCCAAATTCAAATCACTCAAGTACTGGCACCTTCTACTGAACCTAAATCGTCTTCAGCCTCCAGCCCACCTCTGCCATTTGCTCCCTTCAGATCGTACCAGAACCACTTCGATCATCCAGCCCGCCACTCACGATTCGCATCTCATCGATCTTCGCCGAAGTACTATCCCGAGAATCGGCCGATTCAGAGTGGAAGAAGGTGAAACTGCCGATTTTCATTCATCTTACCATTGTTTTAAGTCTTGAAGCTTCTGTACTTCTTTGACATGCTCTCTCCTTCCAGACACACCGCTTCCATCCACTAC
Organism: Sabatieria punctata; assembly: GCA_030248155.1. NCBI lineage: Eukaryota > Metazoa > Nematoda > Chromadorea > Araeolaimida > Comesomatidae > Sabatieria > Sabatieria punctata. Next base: position 61,056 of record JASANB010003790.1, read on the forward strand.
AAATCGCCCCGCCGAAGTACTATCCCGAGAATCGGCGGATTCGGAGTGGAAGAAGGTGAAGCTCCCGATTTTCTTTCGTCTTACCATTGTTTTAAGTCTTGTAGCTTCTGTACTCTCATATCCGGACTTTTCTTTAAGAGACTTTTAATTTGAGTATAAAAACGCCTATGTTAAGAAGCAGTGTTATAAAGTTATAAAATTTGCATCAAATATGCTTACTGCAGCATCCGATTCAATCGGGACCAACATATTCAGACTTAGCTAAGCGAGAGCTTTTGATTGAGTACCTACATGCCTATGTTACGATGCAGCGTTAAGAAGTTAGAAAATTTGCATAAAAAATTTGCATATTCAAAATGTCAATATGCAAATTTTTTAACTTTTCTCACGCTGCGTCGTAGCATAGGTATGTAGGTACTCAATCAAAAGCTCTCGCTTAGCTAAGTCTGAATATGATGGTCCGATTGGATCGGATACTGTAGTAAGCATATTTGATGTAAATTTTCTAACTTCGTAACGCTGCTTCCTAGCCTAGGCGTTACTATACTTTTGCATAAAATTTGCATACTACTGTATTCAAACCAGTCGGGACCATCATAGACGGTCTTGGCTAAAGGAGAGCTTTCGTTTAAGTTCAATAACGCCAATGTTAGGAGGCAGCGTTAAAAAGTTAGAAAATTTCCATAAAATTTGCGTATTACAGCATCCGATCCAATCGGGACCATCATATTCAGACTATGGTTGGATGATATCGGGTTTTTGCGATGCATATGATATTGCATATGAATATATGCATGCAAACTCTAGTGCATATTGATATTGCATATATCATATGCATTGGAAAATGAGATATGTACATATTTTTTGCATATTTGCATATTTTATCAAGGTGGCTTGAAATCGATAGCTGGATGTTTTCCAAACATTTTCGAGTTTGGTTGGAATGTCAATGCAATCTTTAGCATTTATTAGGCATACCTATTTTAGAGATACAGCTACTGTTGGCAAGTCTGACTGAACCTGGACTTATTAATAGGTTATTAACCTGAAATTTGTGGACTTGACCCTGTCCCGTTTTGTTGGACTTATTCAATAGGTTCAATTTTTGAGTGAAATTTTAGAAAAATTGTTAAATTTTTGCTTGGATTTCACAAAAATTTAATGATTTCATGTTTTTCCACCTATTTTTTTAAATTGAATAACTCTGAAAACGAAAGTACTCCGCTGTAAAATCTGAACTGGGTCATTTACTGTCAGTAGACAGGTTTATATAGCTCAGATAAATTACAATCAGTGCAAAATTTCAACACTTTTTGAAAATATCAGTGTACTTGAACCTGAACCTATTGTCCAGGTTTTTTAGAAGATGGACTTGAACATGAAATTTCGATGTTGGACTTGACTTGAACCTGAACCTATTTTTTAACCCCGGACTTTCCAACAGTAATTTACAGACCTCAACTGGAAAAAACAAGAGGGGAAACAGAGTTTGGCATGAAAGCATGGCTCATTTCGCAATTTTTAGATAAAAATGGTTGATATTACTGATTTTTTGCTAAATTAAAGTTTGCATGTTCAAATTTGTTCTCTCTAATGTGGTATACTTAACTTAGCCGTTTGTAGTCCTGTCCTAGTTTTACAAATAAAAAAATTCAGAATTTGAAAAATCTAACTTGAGATTTCCATTCTTTGCGAGTTGAGTTTACAGTCTCAAGCTATTCATATCCATTCTCAAGTAAAAAGAGAAGCTTTGATCTCGGCAAAGTACAGATTTACAGTATAAACTGCATCAAGGGCTTTTTGTTTTGGATTTTTTATTTTTAATTTGATGAAAAATTAGCAAAAAAACGTGGCGACTATCTTAAACACAGAAATCCAGTCTGTTTGGCTGTTTTAGGATGTTCATTGTGTAACCTTAGTTTGAACAATTGTGCTAAAAACTCCAGATATTTATGAAGCAATGAGGTGTAGAAATTCGCAAATTCGCTAAACAAACCCTTTTATTTTTACTCAGCTCAAAACCAGAAATCGGGTAAACTAGTCCGCTTTGAAATTTGTACTTTTTGGAAGTACTTTATTGATTTCTCCGCGCCAAATAGATAAAACAACTACAGTGTTGGCTAAATAAAGACCGCCGGGCCATTTTTCGAGTTTTTCGAATAATTTCGTACCCGCTATTTCCGTCCAATTTTCAACCGAATGAAAATTTTTTTGGCATGATTATTATTATTATTTGTTAGGCGTTTGTTTGGCCTAGTCCTAGCCTGCTAGCCATCCGAAGCCTGGAGTTATGCCCTTCCAAAATGAACTGACCCGAATTTTCAGAGGCCATTTTTGAATGTAAATATCTCACAAACCGTTCATTGGATCTTTCCCATCTGTTGATTTCGGAAGGGCATAACCCGAGGCTATACGTAGAAGGCTAGCAGGCTAGGACTTGGCCAAAACAAACTCTTAACAATAAATAATAATCGCACTGAGAATCTTTTCATTCGGTTGAAAATTGACAGAATGGCGGGCGGCCATTTGAAAATATTCAAAACACTCGAAAAAAGACCAGGCGATCTTTGTTATGGCCAACACTGTATTTGAATCGTTTAACCTTCTTCAGAATATAAGTATACAGCACAAAATAAGCAAACTAAAAATATGCAAAATTTTGATCTCAGGGTCAATTTGCATATGACTATTGCATATTGGAATTTTGCATGCATATGATATTGCATATGCATATATGCATGCCAAAAACCATGCATATATGCATTGTTTGATATTGCATATTGCATATATGCGTCCAACCGTAATTCAGACTTGGCTAAGCGAGAGCTTTTGATTGAGTCCTACATACCTATGTTACGACGCAGCGTTAAAATATGCAAAAATTTGCATATTGTCATTTTGAATATGCAAATTTTTTATGCAAATTTTCTAACTTTTTAACGCTGCGTCTTAACATAGGCATGTAGGTAGTCAATCAAAAGTCTCTAGCAAGTCTGAATATGATGGTCCCGATTGGATCGGATGCTGCAGTAAGCATATTTGATGCATATTTTCTAACTTTGTAACACTGCTTCCTAACATAGGCGTTTTTATACTAAAATTAAAAGTCTCTTAAAGAAAAGCCCGCATATGAGAGTTACAGAACCTGGAAGACTAAAACAATGGTGTAATGAAGGAAAATCGGCAGCTTCACCTTCTTCCACTCCGAATCGGCCGATTCTCGGGATAGTACTTCGGCGGGGCGATTTGCAAGTGGATGGAAGTGGTGTGTCTGGAAGGAGAGAGCATGTCAAAGAAGTACAGAAGCTAGAATACTTAAAACAATGGTAAGATGAAGGAAAATCGGCAGCTTCACCTTCTTCCACTCCGAATCGGCCGATTCTCGGGATAGTACTTCGGCGGGGCGATTTGAAGTGGATGGAAGTGGTGTGTCTGGAAGGAGAGACCATGTCAAAGAAGTGCGAAGCTAGAGAGGCTGAAAACAATGGTAAGATG
>JASANB010003791.1:0-70956 GCA_030248155.1 Sabatieria punctata
GAAGGCCTAGACGAACAAGCCAGAGCGCAAAAGCTGCCTGCCTTTCTTTCCGGATATGCAAAAGAGGTCTATCGCGACCTAGATGCCCACATCAAAGAAGACTACGAGGAAACGAAAGCCGCCCTATTAGAAGCCCTGGAACCCCCGAACGTCAGCTATTTCTTCGAAAATGAATTGCGTGCCAGAAAACAACAGCCCAACGAAACTGTGGTCAAATTCTACGCTGCCCTTTTGGAATTGGGAAGAGGTGCATACCCAGACGAGGCGGACTGCAAACGCTTTTTGATGTACCCCTTTCTGCAAGGCCTAAAGAAGTCCATAAGAGACAAGGTGAATCTGAGCCGACCGACTTCACTAGCAGATGCCCTTGAGAATGCTAGATACTTTGAAAACCAAGAATTGCTAGAAGCTGGACAACTCCCTTTTCATGCTGGCGTGTATGCTGGTTTTGCACAGGCCACTCCTGCCCCGACGGAAGAAACCGGTAGTGCAAGAATGCCGCAGTCAATTGCGTCAGTCACTCCTGTCACTGAAAGGCTGGTCGACATTCTTGGCCGCACCTTCGACACCCTACAGAAGACCTATCAATCAACACCGCGCCGAGGCCAAACCTTTTTGCAACCTACTGCCCCAGGAAGTCCGCAATATCGGGCCTTCAGGCCACCAAACCCACATGCCACTTTTTCAACACCACCAGCAAGAAATCGCTTTGCCTGGGCCGAAGACGGACAACCTATTTGTTTCCTTTGTAAACGTCGAGGTCACACTCAGTGGGCTTGCCGACACCGACTAGAACAATCAAGTTCCAATGCCCCTTGGCCCCAATCAAGACCGACAAGGCCGACTCAATCGTCAACGTCATTTCCAGTGCCTACCTACCGTAACCCAAGACAACCTTACACCCAAAGCAGACCCATTCGTGGCAGTTACCCCTACAGAGCGCGTGGTAGAGGACGAGGCTATGCAGTAGCAAGTCAACCAAGATCTATGGCCGGCCTGTCAAGCAGTGACTACATGGAACCCTACCCATTCGAGGAAACAACTTGGCAACAAATGCTAGAAGAACCCTATCCAGCCGACATCTATCATGAGCAACTCTTTCAACTGGATGACCCCTCCAGTGGATACCCTGAGAAACAAGATGAAGCAGACCCTCAAGAAGCGGAAATGATAAAAGAGATAGCTGAACTAAAGAAGCTCATGGTTGGTGAAGATAGTGGAACCACCTGTGGTTTACATGCCACACCCAAGAGGACCAAACACAGTCAAGAACCACATACACCCAGACCACAAAAAGCTAGCCACACAGCTAATCCAGCTACCTTGCCTCGGACCACCAAGTCTTCCTATAGGGAACCAAGGACTAACCCAGCTAGCCCTACACTGAGTAGCGACGCCTTCAGAATAGAATTGGAGAAAGCCACTAAGGCCAGACGTCAAAGTTTAGAGATTAAAGAAAAACGAAGCTCAAGAATTAGCCATGACTTCACAGTAGATGAGTATGGTTTTGGGATAGAAACCGACCCCTTGATACCGGAGACAATGAAGCCTAAGCATGAAAGCCAACCACTGAAGAAGAAGCTGCCCATTCTGAAAGAAAAGACTGCCACTTTGGAACCACAAGTTAGCATTGCCTCAACGGAGTCCCTGAGTAGTTTATGGTCGGATAAAGAAGAATTTCAACAACTGTGCGAAGAGTTGGAACAACCAGGGGAACAGGAAGAAAGTAAAGAAGTCGAAATGATAAGGAAAAAGCAATTGACTGAGGAAAAAGGAATACGGTCTGTACCAAGTACAGGGTGGAGGATTCCCTGTAAAATGGATGAAAATGAACAAAGGATTCGGTTTGCACCAAGTACTGGGTTAAGGATTCCCGGTAAAATAGATAGAATAGAAGAAACTGATGCATCAGAAGAAATGACAAATGGCCAAGGTGTACGGTGCATTCCAAGTACAGGATGCGTTCCCTGTAATACTGAAACTGAAGAAAGAGTACGGTGCAGTCCAAGTACAGGATGCGTTCCCTGTAAAAAAGGATACCGGTGCAGAGAAGGAGAGGGGCCAAATATTCAAAAATAAACACAAAAAAAAAAAAAAAAAAAAAAAAAAAAAAAACAAAAAACAAATTCTTCTAATCCTTCTCGCTGCCAACCCTCAAGTGGAGAACACCCAGAAACGACTGAAATACCTTTAAGTCAGTCATGTAAAGAAACAACCGACCAAGCTGTGGAATCAACACAAGCCTCAGATACCCCTAGTCCGATCACCATCTTGGATCAAATAAATACCACTAACCCAGCAAACTTTCTGAAAGACACTAAGTTAGCCGAAGTAAACCAACATTTCCAAGTATTTGAGAAGATGGAGCACATTGGCAAGCTACCTTCTGAAATCTTTGCCTTACTTAGCTGGCTACGAAATTTACGGCATCAGACAAATCAGGCACAGCACAAGAAGGAAGCAACTTCATTCCCTTCAAGTGAAGCCCCCAATCTACTCTATTTCTTTGAAAATACAACCAACTGGGAAGATACACAAGTCATTCAACACTTAGAAGGCCTGATCGAAAGAAAACCAAGAAACATTCTTTTGCTGATAGGAGAGATGCTACTGGCTATTCCAACACTGGAAGCCATGGGCAGAATCACTGGTGAAGCAAAGGATGGATTTATTGTTCAGCTAGAGAGTCCTCAAGAAATCTTCAAGGCGCTTAATCAAGCAATCCAGACTAGTCCTGCAGAAGACCTGCTGTATTTACCGAGAAAGACGACCCAAGCTTTTGGAATTCTAAGAAAAGATGAACGCGTTTGGTTCAAAGCTGAAAGAAAATGGGAACCAGAAGTAAAGGTGGAAATGACCGGCTGCCAGCCAAGACTAAAGAGAAAATGTCATTGGAACATTGTAAAGCTTAGAAAGGTCAGCCCCTCAAAGACACATCGCCCAAGAAGCCAAGTACTAGATGGTCACACTCAAGCAGAATACCGAAATGTCGTGTCACACCAGAAGACCTCGGCACTACCAAAATCGCTTTTGATAGCTCGTTTATCACAACATGCACATCTACCTCAGCGGATGGACCCAGAAGCAAGTGGATATGACCTCGCAGTCGCTCACAACTATACAATTCCTCCTTCTCAAGTAATCATTTGCTACACCGATCTCCAAGTACAGATCCCTTCTGGCTACAATGGAAGACTAACTTCCCGCTCCAGTCTGGTGACCCAATACAGTGTTCATGTAGAGGCGGGTACGATTGATAGCAGCTACCGTGGAAACCTAGCCATTGTGCTGGAAAATAGAGGCAAGAACGTGTTTTTCGCACAAGCAGGAACCAGAGTCGCCCAACTCATTTTGGAGAAAATCGCTACCCCACCAGTAGAAGAAGTACTTCCTATAGACAGGCACAGTACCAATAGAGGCGATCAAGGATTTGGATCTACAGGACAATATACTGGTCAACTTTGCCCAAGAGACCCCTGGAGACCATTAAACCCTGAACCCATAACAGGCAGACTACCTTCCCGCAGACGATCGTCATCTCCCAGGACAGCCAGACCAAACCCCCTCACTAAGCTATGCTGCCTTTCTTCTATAGTCCTCTGTCTCATTTTTGCATCCTGTTTCCCAGGAGCTTCTGCCAATTTCAAAGCTCCTCAACTCATGGTATGTCAAACCCATGAAGGTTCAACATTGTGGCAAGTACCTAATCCATTGGAGTGCAACATTAGAGTTCCAGATGACCCAAAAGAGCGTCCAAAGTCCGTGATGGTCAAACTGTTTAAAAGAAACCATGTGCAATATAAAACGGATGCCACAGTGTGCAAGAAGACCAAGACTACAGTTTGGACATTCAACTATTTCATGAATGTCAACCACATAAAAAAGGAAGAAAGCCACAACATTCCAGTCACTGGTCAAGAATGCCTACGAATGGAAAGATGGCATGAATGCAAAGAAGGGAAGATGACAACTACAGGAGACATTTGGCAAACACACAATGATGTTCACTACAAGTACACAGGAGGTTTCTTCTCGTGTTGCCACTGGGCCAGTTGGTCTGCCACTAACTGTTTCAAATATGATGCTGTTGTGTGGAAACGACATGGCATTAGAACTTGGGAATCCTCTGTCGGATCAGTCACTCACTGTCAGTTCGAAAAAGGAGAATGTGCGCTTAGAGATGGAACATACCTAAGATGGAGAAAAGATCCCAAAGAAAAGTGTGAATTTCTACCATTTAAAACAATTAAAGGAGAACTCATAGGCCGTAATTTTCTGTCAGAAGATGCAACTCTTGCCTTAACATGGAAAACTAAGCAAACCCTTCAAGATTGTGAACAACAACTACAAATGTCCGAACAAGGACTCGCTTTCAAGTTTGTGTCAACTGCAGAACATCATGCTGACCTACAACAAGAAGCTCCAGCATTAACTCTACCTCACACAACTCTGGAAGTATCTTACAAACCCACATCCTCCACCAGCCCCAGTATAAGTACTCCATCTCCAGTAACAACAACAGCACCATCCATCACCACAACACAACTCCTTACCTCAAGAAAACCTAGAAGAACCAAGAAACCATTCAAGACTGCATCTAAGTCAAGACCCAAGCAAAAGAAAACAAGGAAGAAAACAAAGCCAGGAAAAACGACAACTAAAAGCACAACCCTATCCACTACCCGTTCTAAAAGTACAACCTCAACCACAACCTCAACTTCAACCTCAACTTTACCAACCACAACTACCACTAGTACCACCACAGCTCCTACTACCAAAACCACAACTGAACCACCAAACGTGATCGCTTATGGATGGTTAGAAAAACACCTGCCTAAAAGAGATCAACTTTTAATCCCACTTCCAAGAAGTCGCAAAATTCGTGCCATACATCCCTACAAACAATCACCACTTGCAAGAAAGTCCCAAGTGAAGAGCACCTATCCTTTGAAAACTACATACCTTCAACGAAGAGCAGTAAACTCACCGATCCCAAAGACCGATGGCATAGTTACCGGAGATCTGAACGCTGCCCAACTCACTGCATTGTCACTATCCCTTTCAAGAAATATGAAGTTCATGTACAAGCATGCCCTATTGAATGCCTGCCACTCAATGTCTACCGTACTAGAAGTCCTTAAAAGCCTGATCATAGCAGAACCAACGTTAGCAATGAGAGCTGTTCTAAATAATCCCCATCTCTATGCTAGATCTTCAGGATTAGTAGTGGAAATTTGGCCCTGTCAACCCATACATCCGAAGACCTACAGCTTTTTGGCCATGAACACCACATGTTATAAGGAAATTCCTCTCTCTTTCAAACTAGAAGGTCAACAACACACTGGTTGGTTAGACGTCCAAACCAACATAGTCCATGCTTCTCCAAGTAGCCCACTGGAATGTTCTTTAGCTATGGAAACACCTGTTCGAATTGGAGACAAGACCTACCTCTACAGTCAGAAAACAGGCACTCTAAAGGAAGCTCCCAAAATACCAACTTTCCAACTTTACAAGTTTGAAGATGCCTTAAAATGGCCGATGAAGCCTACCATCTTTCGTTTAATTGTAATGCACAACTGGACGGAATTACAGACCGGAATTTCCTTGAATGATCTATTTTCCACGATGTCCCATCAACAAGAAGTTTTGAATCAACTAGGGCTTAGAGCTGAAGGTGACCCCAGGTCTGTCGCTCAAGACACAGCCGCTGGAATTACCGCAACTGGATATTGGTCTTTTCTTAAAGGAGGCCTCATTGATTGGTATCAAGTTTGGACATTCTGCTGTTGTCTGCTTGTTACCATAGTCGTCTTCATCCAATGTTGCTGTCCACTTATCGTAGGTCAAGCACTCAATGTCAACATCCCTCAAAGCACCTCGCAAGCTTGGACTTGGACACGAAAGTTATGGATGGAAAGAAAAGGCGATTCCTATGAAACACAAGAAGCTCCACCTGTACCGCCTAGACCTAGAGAATACTCATCGTACAGTATGGAACCTGCAGAACGGAGAAGACTGCTAGCACCTAATACACCCATAGTTGAAATTGAAGATGAAGCTGGAATCAGTGTACCCCTGCGTACTTTGAGAAGAATCCCCAGTAGATCAAAGACTGTTACCCTAAACCTAGACGATCAGATCGCCCATTACCAAGTTGGTCAGAACCGAAACCCTGCAATTCGAAAGAGCTACTCAATATGGCCACCTGCAACCTCTGCTGGAGAGATAAATGCTGTCCAAAGTCAAAAGAACCTAAGAATGCAAGCTGTGGTACCTGTTAAGGTGCAAGGTGTCAGAATACAAGCACTTTTTGACACTGGTGCAAACATGTCCTTGATTGACGACCACTACGCCACCAAATTAACACCCAAGCTTAAAGTAGAACCATTCTTGGATTGTGTGTCAATGACCGGCCAGAGCTTAGATGTCATTGGTTGTTACTACCTAGAAGTCCAATTTGGAAACAAGAAGATTTCCCACCTTGTTCATGTGTGCCGTGGATTAGACTACCCTTTTGTACTAGGAAGTGATTTAATTCGAAGATATGGCCCAATGCTGATTGATTTGGAAAATCAACTAATCGATGTTGATCATCATTGCTCTAAAGAAGGCCAACACAAAATCTACAACGGAAACCACACTGTACCTGTGGGACTAACACAACCATACAAAGAAGCGGAAGCATCAGTTGCACTCACTGATACCTATACAATAAGGCCCCGTTCCAGAATGATGGTCACAGGAGTAGTTAGTACAGACATCATGGAAGATGTCCTTTTTGAACCTGACCCTAAGTTCCTCGAACGATATGGTGTCCTTGCTGCCCGAGCTTTGGTAAAGCCAGAAGAAGGCCTCATCCCTATTCAAGTTTGTAACCCATTTGAAGCTCCCATGAAGCTCTATTCCGGATCAACTGTAGGCCAGGTAACACAAATTAAAGAAGTTGGTGCTGAGAATGAAGACCAAACAGTAGGAACTGTCAATGGAGTCAAGTCCTTGCCTAGACAAGACAAATCAATGGAAGGCCTAAAAGATCCGCTAGAAGCTCTGGACCTATCAGAAGCTTGTCTAACTGAAGACCAGAAGACAAAGTTACTGGCACTTTTCCGGCAATATGAATGCGTCTTTGCTGCTGATGAGATGGATCTTGGAACCACGAATGCCGCCACATTTCACATAGACACAGGAGATGCTCCACCAATCAAGCAGTCCCCCTATCGATTACCGCTTGCCCTCAGAGATAGAACCTATGAACAGATAGAAAAGATGTTGGAACAAAAAGTAATCAAAGTAGCTAAAGGAAACTGGGCTTTTCCCTTGCTAGTTGTGGTAAAAAAAGATGGAACCCTACGATTATGCGTAGACTTCAGAAAGTTAAACGCCATAACACGCAACAAAGATGCAATAGCTCTACCTAGAATAGATGATGTCATCGACGCCCTAGGAAGAAACGGTGCACAATTTTACTCTGTCCTGGACTTAGCCTCTGGATACTGGCAGATGAAACTAGATGACGATTCTCAAGAGAAAGCCACCTTTACCTCACCATTTGGCCTTTTTAGCTTCACCAAACTTCCCTTTGGCCTCTCAGGAGCCCCTGCTGCCTTCAGTCGGATGATGTCCTCAATACTGACTGGATTGGAATTCAACTCTGTTGTAGTTTTCCTAGACGACATTTGTGTGTTCAGTCCATCGTTTGAAGCCCATTTGCAAGACTTACAGACAGTTTTCGAACGTCTTAAACAACACCACCTAAAGTTGAGAACCAAGAAGTGCTCAATTGCCAGACAAGAAGTGCAATATCTAGGCTACTTGATAACAAAAGATGGAGTCAAAATGGACCCAAAAAAGATCGAAGTTTTGCACAACTACCCTGTACCTCAAACAGCTGCAGAAGTTCATTCGTTTTTGGGCTTGGCCAACTTCTATCACAAGTTCATCCCCAATTTTGCTGCTAAAAGTCAAGAGCTGTACCACTTACTCAAACCTTCAGTTCAGTTTGCATGGAATGCCACCACACAGAGATCCTTTGATGCCCTCAAAAAAGCCATTACCAGCGAAGCAGTTCTAGCATACCCTGACATGCGGAAACCCTTCTACTTAGCTACTGATGCCAGTGATAAAGCAATGGGATGCATTCTTAGACAAAAAGATGACAAAGGAAACTTCAAGATCGTAGCTTGTGCAAGCAAGAAATTCCCACCAAGAAAGTCGCATTTAACAGTGCATGAAAAGGAAGGAGCAGCAGCAATCTTTGGCATAAAACACTTTCGCCCTTACCTGTATGGTCACAAATTCTACCTCATAACAGACAACTCAGCGATTGCCTACATCAAACAAACTGCCAAACCCAATAACAAATTGGGAAGATGGGCTGTAGTTCTCAGTGAACATGATGGTATGGAAATCATTCAACGACCCGGGAAAGAACATCAGGACGCTGACTGCCTTAGCCGATTGGAAATACCAGGTGCAGAAGACCCAGAAAACCCAGAAAACAAAAAACAGATGCCCCAAGACAAAAATATCTGTGGCGCAATTACCACAAGATCAATGACAATGAAGCAACAAAACCCGGAAATGGCGAAAACCAACACTCCGCCTGAACAAACGGTCAAACCAAAGCCAAAACCTGGTTTGAATGCTGACTTGAAAGGACTAAGAGAACTGCTTACACCGAAAACTTTTCAACCAGGGGAGGAAGAACTACCTGAAGAAATACACCTAGCTGACAGTCAAAGGAAGGACAACGATCTGTTAGCACTGATTCAGTACCTAGAAGATGGCACAATAGTTTATGATGACCCGAAAATTCAAGATTGGATTACAAAAAAGAGTCAAAAATTTCAGCTAATTGATGAAATTCTGTACTACATAGAAGACAACCCAGAAACTGAAAAAGAAAACCAAGAAGAAGAAATGGACAAAGAAAATCAAGATGGACTACCTATACCAAGGATTGCCCTACCCAGAGCTTTTAGAAGACCGCTGTTAAAGGCTTACCATGATGACCTGTTTGGAGGAGGCCATTTTGGCTATGAAAAGATGTATGGAAAGATGAAGCCCAGATTTTATTGGTCAAGCATGACACAAGACATTCTACAATATTGTAGAGTATGTCCAGCCTGTCAAGCCAGAAAACGGCCGAAACAAAGACTTCGACCTCCGTTGATACCCTTTAAAGCAGACAGCCCCTTTCAACGAGTCAATGTTGACTTAGCTGGTCCTTTTATAGAAGGTTTAGATGGACAGAAATGGCTAGTAGTATTTAGCGACTCCTACACAGGATGGCCAGAAGCCTTTGCCATAAGAGAACCCACAGCTGAAAAAGTAGCCCAATTGTTTGTGAGGGAAATATTTGCGAGATTTTCCCCTCCGATGACCCTACTATCCGACCGAGGAAGACAATTCAACTCAAAGCTTATGCTGGAACTGACTGCCCTCTTAGGAACCAAGAAGACCTTCACTACTCCATTTCATCCAGCCACAGACAGTGCAGCAGAAAGAGCAATTGGAATCATTGTGAAAGCTGTGTCAGCTTATGTGTCTAACAATCAAAGAGATTGGCCCGAATTTATTCCAGGAGTCCTATTTTCGTACAGAGTTTCTCCAAATGCAACTACAGGTTTCAGTCCCTTTCAACTTGTAATGGGAAGACAGCCAAGGATGCCCACTGATTTAGCCCTTTCAACCAAGAAGAGCATCTATCAAATTGACCTAGAAGACTTCTGCCTAGATACGACCCACCGCCTCACAATAGCCTGGGAAATCGCTAGAAGGAACATAGCAAAGGCCCAAATAAAACAGAAACACTACTACGACCGCTTTGCAACGGCTGCCCATCCCTTTAAAGAAGGTGACCTGTTGAAAATATGGCGTCCATATACAGGAAAAGGGAAAACCCCCAAATTGGCCATTACTTGGTTTGGTCCATACGAAGTTCTAGAAACTGCACCTTCAAGAGTCAGAATTAGGAGATCAGATAAACCAGAAGACCGCGAAGGACATTGGGAAAATCTTAGTAACGTAAAAACGTTTCATCCTCCTGTACCTTTGCTGCCCTCAGAGAGGAAAATATGCCTGCCTCCACCTGAAGAAATGAAGAACTAATAGAACAGAAGCCCTAGAAAGACTGCCTGTAAATATGCCGACCATTAATCTAGTGCATAATCGTCTGTGAACTAGAGGCGTCCTGTAAACACCCGAAAACTCGTCCACTGATGCCCTAAAAACGCGACGAAGTTTACTCACCCTGTCACCATAAAGAATTACACCGCCCATATCTCCGATAGCATCAGTTGCGCCCAGATTTACCGCACCTTTTTAAACGTTCTGTACAACCAGATTACACTTCGTAACCCGAAGATGATCAGTGGTGATGGCCTAGCAGATTAGATAACCCGACCAGGCGACCTTGAGCTGCCTTTAAATGCCCGGCGTTAACGAGAAGTTTCATTCTGCACTGTTGCTTTGAAGCCCCAACGTCAACAAGAGACGTTCTTTGGTGCCTTTTTGTCTTGACTACCTTCAGACGGATTTCCCCTGAAAACCCTACAATGGCTGTAGCCGCCCCTACTCGTCAACACCCCCGTGCCCCAGTGGGACACCCCTTTAGCAAGATGACCTTCACTATGTCTGGCTTAGACCACTACTTCCAGGTAGACCGCATAGACGACCTCCAACGAAATGGGAAAGAAAAACTGTTCTGTCACATTTTGCTACTCAAAAGATATGATCGCGATGATAGAGACGAACACCCTTCACCTGCGATGGCCCTTGTTCAACGGCTGACCTACCTTCTACCCTTGGAGACCCTCACCTTCCTGTACGAAAAAGCCCTTCATTTCTTTCATGCCACCAAACATACATATCCTTCCAATTTCATGATTTTTATTTTTGAACAACTTTACCGCCTCCCTTCAACTCCACATTACTTTCGGATAGCTATCAATAGTGCCTACGAAAAGCAGTTTCAACGGCTGACCAATATCGAAGACCCCGACTGGTACCCCCGATGGATGATTGAGGAGATTGTGGCATGCACTCATTGCCCACCGCCCTACATATCCAGATGCCCCCTGTCTGCCGTTCAGATCGTGGACGTCCGCAATGCAGAAGAAGTCTACAGGTGTATAGAACACTGGGAGAGGTCAATAGCTCTTCAATTCCAGCCATGGGTCCGGTTGAGAGAGGATTGGCCTACCAGACGACCTACACAACCAGAAGCCCCTACACCACCAGTGGAGTCCCCTTTCAATTACAACACTGCCTCAGAGAACCCCTTCCAGAAAGATGACCCTCAGTATGAAACCCCTACCGAAGACACCCCTACAGAAGACACCTCAGTGTCAGGAACTATGGTGGACGCTTCTTTTGACATTATGACGACCCATTCGGGGAAGCCCTCGCAAGACAAAGCTGTTCAGACTGATAATGACTGGCTGACCTTGATGGAGTACGCATTGGCGAAACTGCGATGCAAATGATGACCATTTTTGACTTTAGGAGTGAAATAAACTTGATGCTTTGTTGCGCTCTGTTGTCTGGCTTACTTGCTTGCTAGAGGACCTCCTTCTAATAGAGGGGGAGGATTGTGAGAGTTTTAATGAGTTTACATAATTAACCGCCGATCTGCCGGCCCTGCACGTAGATTAGAATCTAGATTAGGACCGGTTCGAAGGTCTCCTTAACCCGTTTTGTAGTAAAGTGTAACGTATGAGTTTATTTAAGGCCGCCGCACAGTCGGCGAGACACTTCAGTACTATTCTATGTCAGAATAAAGACGTCCTATTATATACCTCGGCAACTGCGGTCACACTTGATTAGAAATCATAAACAGGGTTTTTGTAAGGGTTAGAAATCCTAAATAGGGTTTTTAGGTTGCTTAAAACCCTAAACAGGGTTTTCAGGTTACTTTCAGACCCTGAATAGGGTTTTTAGTTAAAATTGAAACCCTAAACATTGTTTTAGCACTGATTAGAAGGCCTAGAGAGCGTTTTTGGGTTGATTGGAAACCCTAAACAAGGCGTAAGAACTGCATTCAATCAAATAACTAAATAGGATTTTTGTAACCTTATAACAGGGGTTTGCGCCTGCTTTAAAATCGAAGTTATGGTTCTCCGAACTATTTTTAGTTTAAAAAACGCATGTCAATCTGTATTTTATAGCTGAAACTCATATTCAATACGTAGTTTGAGTGCAAAACAGCTTGTTATTGCATTTGTTGCTACAATATAGGGTTTTTAAGGCATTTTCTGCAACCGGAACTGCGTTTTAAGGCATTTTTAATAAAAAAAACAAGGTTTTTAACGCTTTTTTTAGTTCAAATATGGTTTTAAAGCCATTTTTCACCCCAGAATCCCTAAAAACGTCGACAAAACCCACCTTTGGACCCCAAAAAAGGTTTAATGTCAATCAACATATCTAACGGATTCATTTTCAGTACAAGAATTCGAGTTTGCCTGAATGGCCTATATTCAGCAGGACTCGACAGTGGCTTGGCCGAAGGGATCTTATGTTTCCATCAATGACAGCAGTGATAAAACAGATGCGTGAGACAGGTATAAAGACCGCTGTCATAACAAATAACTTTTGGTTTGACAACAACAAACAAGACAGTGCTTTTCATTGCGATCCGGATCTCTTTGACGTGGTAAACTATAAAAATTTTCTGGTCTCACGGTGAGAATATGTATATGTCGTGGGGAGAAACGGAATCGAGGGAGATTCGGAATGTACGTATCTAGGCAGAAGTGGAATTCCGTCTCTCCCTAGTGTTTTAGGAGATATGACCTCTTTCACTCCCTAGGGTGATTAGGAATCCTCCCCGCGCCCCATAAAAGGTCACTGGAGTCAGTCGCTCTTTTGTCCTGAGGCTCTGCGAGAACAACTTTTGCAACCTGTCCCTATCTGGGCCCGATCTTAATTGGCACCTAAGCAACAGAAGTTCCATAAAATTAAAACTTTTCCCATGCTTCCCAAAACAATTAAGAGCCGTTTTTTAACACATGAACAGAACAGATGGCAGAACATGAAATTCTTCGACCTATACTTCTTATGTGATGAATCGATAGGTCTTTAGTAGAAAACACCACCACTGCGGTATTTTTGCTTTCCCGATACCGCTTGCGGCCATGGCCAAAAACGCGATTTTAGACATTTTCTACTTCTGGAATAGCGTACTGGAACCGATTGGGCTCATATTTTCAGCATAGAATTATGCTACCTTACCAATTGTGCCTACAAACTTTGGAGCTGATCGATTCAGGCTGACATAAATAGCGTCGATTTTAAGGGGCATTTCAAAAAGTCGAAAAAATCTTTTTGCGCTAAATTCAGGATTTTGTCCATACTTCTAGGGTACATAGAACTCATCGTCCTGTACATGTTGGTGTTTTCAGCTTTTTTGGCTCGGCCCGTTTTTGAGATATTCATGTTTTAAGTTTTACAACAAAAATTTGCAGTATCTTTTAGAATCTTGCACCGTTCTGATACCCCTGAAGTTAGAGCGAGGTGTAATAGTGCGTTGGACGTAGAATGTCGTGTGCTATCCAGGCATGTAAGCAAAATCTATCTATTTATGACGTCATACACCAGGATGGCGGCGAGCCAAAGTTTCTGTCGAAAATTACCCAAATTCCAACTTGTAAACGTAATCTTGAAATAGATCATCAGTGTTTCAGTAATTCTGAAGCAAATCTACCATCGATAAATATTGAAGTATAACTCTAATCTACTTATTACAATATGGTAAAATTGCATCTCAAAATCGAGAGCGTATACGGTAAAACTAAGCTCATTTCTGAAATGAGCAGGTCAAATTTGACCAAAAACACTGTCTATAAATAGTAGATTCCCTTCACAAGTGCCAAAACACAGACTATCTATTTCAAGATTACAGCTCTCAAAGCATGCTTGTTCACGAAAGCTTAGAGGTCCATAACTGGGTTGTTTTAGCGCAAAAAACAAGTCATATTCTGAATCACTGATGGAAAATGTACCAAATACGCAGCACTTGTTGCATCGCTTTCATAAATTAGTTACAATGTCAATGCCAGGGCACCAGGAGAAAATATGTCACATGAGGAGAGGTCATATTGAAAAACCGCTGTCATTTTTGTAATCAGCGTTAAAAACTGGTTTCGATTATACAAATTTCACGACTCTGTATTCTAAATATGACTGAACCGGGTCACCTTTCAAACCGGGATGTGAATCCACGTACACGTACATCCTTTTTCTTTGCAAATTTGTTCAAATGCCAATAGCAGCAGGAGTCAAAACCTGCAGAAAAACAGGTTGGAAATTACATTATTTTCGACCAAAACTTTGGCTCACCGCCGTTCTGGTGTATGAGGTCGTAAGCCGATTTCACTTATATGTCCGGATGGCTCACGACATTGTGTGTCCAATGTACTACTACAGGTCGCTCTACCTTTAGGGGTATCAGAATGGTGCATAGTTCTGAAAGATATCGCAATTTGTTGGAAAAGTTTAACATGAATAATTCAAAATGGGGGCAAGCCAAAAAAACTGAAAACACCAACGGTTAGAGGACGACGAGTGTTCTATTAACCCTAGAAGTATGGGCAAAATCCTGAATTTAGCACAAAAAGATTTTATCGAATTTTTAAATTCCGCTTAAAATCAACGCTATTAATGTCAGCCTGAATCGATCAGCTCCAAACGGTGCACGCACAATGGGTAAGGTAAGTATAATCTATGCTAGAAATATGAGCCTAATCGGTTCTAGTACCCTATTCTAGGAGTAGAAAACCTCTAAAGTCGTGTTTTTGGCCATGACCACAAGCAGTATCCGAAAGCAAAAATACTGCAGTGGTGATGTTTTCTACTAAAGACCTATCGATTCATCTCATCACATAAAAAGTATAGGTCAGAAAATTTCATGTTCTGCCATCCGGATGGCTCTTATGTTCTTATATCAGTTCGCGCGAAAATCTACCCTTGTTCTTCAGAGCTATGTGCAAATCGAAAAATCGGCCATCGCAAAAACTTAGCTCTGGGGGCTCCGGTTTAGGGATGATGTGTAGCTAAAGGTGACTTGTGCTAAGGGTGAAGAGCGCACGCACCCCTCTAGTTGCCCTAGTTCGCCAGAGCCAGCCCTCTCTGAAGCAGGGTGGGCAACTCACAAAATTGCGTATGTCAAGGGGATATGTTTGACTGAGCGTTACTTGCGATCACAGCCAGCTAGAATTGTGCTTGGTGTCAAACGAATCGCCATCTCATTTGCTTTCTTTTGCAGTATAATTTGTATGGTTTTGATGTTTCGTTCTGTAATGACGCAATCGAATTAAAAAAATCCCCGAAAAAATTGCCTGGTAATTGGATTTTTCTCGATAACAAAAAGACAAGCCCTTGGGATTTTTTAAATTTTATAGCCCTGTGAATTGCGGTTCTAAGGTGTATAGAAAGTGGCAAAATTACTTCCTGAAACATGTCAAATACATGTGTGTATGTACACGTACGTGATGAAAGATTTACACTGTACAGTATATAACACTCACTCGTCTCTGTATGTGTGTTCATTATTACAATAAACTCTTCATTTGGTGCCGAGACGGGTGTGCTGATTGGCTAGGAGGATCGGTAACGGGAGGCTTGGTGAGGTACGTAGTGTAGACGCGACGCAGAAGGGAGAGGAGTAGGTTGAGTGACTAGAGCATCAGAGAAGTTAACAGAAGAATGGGACGAAGAACGGGAAGAGTTGACGGAAGTAGGCTTCGGCTTGGCCTTTGAACGAGTTGACTTGATTGAAGATGAAGGAGAAGGCAGAATGGGTTTGCGGCGTGGCATCAGAGACAACACAACAAAAAGATCGGTCTCGGCACCAAATGAAGAGTTTATTGCAATAATGAACACACAAACAGGTTAGATGAGTGAGCGTTATATACAGTGTGCATGCACACATGTATTTGACATGCTTCAGGAAGTAATTTTGCCGCTTTCTATACACCTTAGAAGCGCAATTCACAGGGCTATAAAATTAAAAAAAATCCCAAGGGCTTGTCTTTTTGATATAGAGAAAAATCCAATTATGTGAACTGGACCAGGCAAATTTTTCGGGGATTTTTTTAATTCAATGGCGTCATTACAGAACAAAACATCGAAACCGTACAATTTATACTGCAAAAGAAAGCCAATGATATGGCGATTGGTATGCCACCAAGCACAACGTTCTTGCTGGCTCGGATTTCAAGCAACACTCAGTCAAACATAGCCCCTTGACAGCTTAATTTTGCGGGTTGCTCACTCTGTTTCGGAGGGCTGGCTCTGGCGAACCAGGGCAACTAGTGGGCTATGCTCTTCAACGTTAGTAGAAGTCACCTTTAGCTATATTGTCCCCAAACCATAGCCCTCAGAGCTAAGTTTTTGCGATGGCCGATTTTTCGATTTGCACATAGGTCGATTTTCTTGCGAACTGACTCTTAATTTTGTCCAGTTTTAATGAACATTTGCCAAAGTTGGTCCCAGTGCATAGTTGCCTGAAAGAAGGTGTGTGGTTACATCTGCTAAAAATGTTGCATTCAATCTTCTAAACTGCTCAATGGTTCTGGTGCAGCTCCGGAAGCATTAGTAGATTCATATTTTTGTTGCCATTAGGAATCCTCGTGCGATACAGTATGATCCACATCTGTGCTTCTTTTCTTAGATTCATGAATCATGCCGATTAGGTATGAGAAAACCAGATAAAGACATCTACATAATGACCCTAGAAAAACTGGGTAGCAAGCCAGAGGAAAGTATTTTCCTGGACGATCATCATTGGAATTTGAAACCGGCCGAAGAATTAGGAATGACCACAATTTTAGTAAATTTTAATATTTTATTCTAACACAGTAGAACCTCCTACATAAGGCCACAGCATACATGTAACAGGGGGGTCGGGGTTCTGCCCCCATGCGACTTAGGCCAGGGCCAGACCCGCGCCGGATGATGACACTCCCGAGACGACTTTTCTGGCAGGTAATTTTTTGAGCAAATTTTTGCGATTTTTTACAATTTCAGGAACAAAAAATGCCAAAATCGGCTGCAAAACAGCACTTTTTAGCTGTAAAAATTGAGCCCAAATTAGCGATTTTTAACGCTTCTAGCCGATAAATTGCGAGTTTATCGATTTTTGAGCTTTTTTAGTGCCCAACCCCTCCCAAAATTTGGGCTCAGACCCCCCTGGCCGGCGCCAAAGCCCCGAACCCCCTTCCCTTCGGCGGATGACCTGTTACATACATGTATGGGCCACAGGGACAATGAACAGCTATGTATGTAGTTTCAATTCGTAAATGAGATTGGACCCCAAGTGACCATAGCCATAGCCAAACTCTCTCCCCGGCCTGGGCCTGTTACACTCATGTATGAGCAAGGGGGTTTGTGAGATTAGACATGGACGACTAGACTGCGCTTGGGCAGAAATTTTCAGCCGGCCCGTTTTTAAAATGTGTAAAAGTATCATGTACAACACCAGTCTATTTTATCCTCAGAATGCGTTTAATGTGGTGTTTTCAAGGCTAATTTTTCAAAATTTTCTCGCCCTGGTTAGGCAGGTTAATTTGTGCCAGTTTTGCTGTCAGAATACCTTTTAAATGCGTTTTTTTAGGCTAATTTTTAAATTTTTTGGGCAGTGGCCCAACCAGGGAACTTGGAGTTTTACAATCCTCTGCAAAAATCCTGCGTACGTCACTGTTAACCGCTCAATCCTCCTTTAGCCCCTAGTACCATCCCCAGCTGAAATGGTAGCCCGTTTCTGTGCAAGACTGAAACACGAATTGTTTTAGGTGAAGGATCCAGACGAAGCTGCGGAAAAGCTGAAATCGTTAATGGAGCTATGAAGCAGTTGACTAAAAATAATGAATAACTGTCAGAACAATTTTTCTTCTGTTGAGTATCCTGATTAAGAATGTGAAGAATTTAAACGATGACCATTTAATTAGAGTGGGTTTTCGGTGTATTGAGTTGTTTTCCTGGTGTTGAGGTTTTTATACCTCCAATACCCAATAACGATTGGGTGGGACGGGACCCCAAACTGTGTTTAGGCGGACGAAAAGGTCATTATAGTAGATAAACTCCAAGAACTCAGTAGCAAAAAAGTAATCAAATCAAGAAATGAAGTGAAACGTACCTACATTTCATCACATAAAAAATAAAGTCCCATCACAACAAGTAATAAGAGCAACTACGAGATACCGGTGAACATGCGCTGACACCGAACAGTGCATCTGGCCATCGCGTCACATGTTCGACCACGCATCTGGCCATCGCGGTACGGCACGCGGGGATTCTGCACCGCCCTACCTGGTTGTTCTTGTGGGCGCGTATACATATCGCCTCTCCAGAAAAACGGAAACGGTGAGTACGTGCGGTACCCTGTGGTACACAGTGGTACACCGAGTTTTGCGGGTTTTCCAATGTCACAAATCCCTTCTCGAAAGTAGAGTGCGAACTGGTATTGGGTATTGGGTATTGGGTATTGGGTATTGGGTGTATTGGGGTGTTTTCCAGGTATTGGGTATTGGGTATTGGGTATTGGGGTTTTTACCCCCCAATACCCAATACTAATTGGGACAGGTAAAAATAGAGAAAAATCGATGTTGACCTGAAAAATTGATCTGAAAAAATCGAAAAGTTGATCGATGATTCGGTTTAGGGAGCTGTTTTCGCGTTAAGGAGCCATTCATCCAAAATCCCGATTTTTCGGGGCCCCTTTCCCCCAAAATCGCCTTGCATCGTTTCTTGGGGACCCCCTACCTCTAAGGCGACATCCTTTTCGGTTTACCCCCACCTCCCGATAGAAGTGCAGTACATACAGTACTGTCTTGTTTTCTTGTTACCATACTGTACAATCACTTAAATAAATCGCTACAACCTCTCTGGGAAGCTTTTCTGTATTTAGAAAAATTTGATAAAATATAATTAAATTGAAAATAATACAATCAAAGTTCCCTAAAATTCCGAAAAAGGTGACGTAGTTTTTTGCTAACCCCTCCCCTCCTGGTGTGTCGTCTATCGTCGCATTTCAGCCGACCCCCCTCACCCTCTGGAACGACGTCGTTTATGGACAGCCTAATCAACTAAACGTTAGTAGAATTTCCTAAAGTGTATGCTTTTCTAGCGCTACATCAGTAATTGATTTCTCTGTTATTATCTAAAATAAAAATGGTGACATTTCTAATTATTGTGGTGGTGCACACAATTTCCGGCAGAGTTAGGAAAAAATTCGCCGGAAGTAAGAAACACGACTGAATTACGAAATATTAAGTACCAAAACTGATAATTTCTGCTAATTTTACGCCAAAAATGGCATCTAAATGCTTTCTGAAAGGCTAATTTTTCAAAATTTTCTCGCCCTGCTTGGGCAATGGCCCAACCAGCCTCTTAAAAATTTTAATTGCAGCGCCAAAAATCTTGTGTACACAAGTAGAATGTATACCTGTCCACTGACATGAAATTTTTGGCCCAGGTACGCAAGTATTGGGTATTGGGTATTGGGGTATTGGGGGTCTCAGGTATTGGTATTGGGTATTGGGTATTGGGGTATTGGGTTTTCTAGGTATTGTTCGCACTCTACTCGAAAGTAGGAAAGTTGGGAAATCCCAATTACACCATACGCGCTAAGGGCAAAATGAAGAAAATGAGCGCATGCTCATGCTGGAAGCGATTGCTTGTCTCAAAATTGTTTCATTCAATAAGTCGGAATATAAAAAAATTTCTTTGTGAAAGTCCATCCCTGGCAAGCTGAAGCTGAAGAACTCGTATTCTGTGGCCTTGCACGCAGACTCCCTTTGCCTTCCCATCCCACGATTCTACCATTCATTTTCATTCGAATGCGTCTCCCAAGCGCATGATCCCTCCTCCCTATATTGACTGTAAAGGTGGGTCTCGAGACTGACTCACTCGAGCATTTGACATTTGCATCTTCCGTAGCAGCAGTGTCTCATAGATTATCGTCACTAACAGCTTAAAAGAAATTCCCAAATTTTTGTTCAGTGAAACGAACAGTTCACAAGAGTAAGAACTAACATCCTTGTTTTCCTTGGTTTCCGGAATCTGCTTGGGTCCCCTTTCGCAATCGGTCTCCCAGCTCGGTTGTTTTCACTACGTTCACAAACGCAACGGTAAAGGGTTGAAATAGCTGGCCGCACACCCGTAATTCGATAAACTTCATATTGCAGCGATTTCAGGTTATGATTTCGATAGTTTTCGATTGCATTAAGCACATCCAGACCCGAGCAGTCCTATAGGTAAAGATCTGACATGCATGCAACACAAAAACGACAAATTAAAATAACCTACCACAGATACAAAACCACGTCGACCTCTAATCATTCTTTATAGATGGTGCAACGGAAGAAGGATTCACGTTCGGAGAACGTTGCCGAATTGCCGGCATTACCGATAAGCAATTTTTTTGCATATGGTGATGTTGGTTGTTCTTGTGCATGTTTTCCTAATTTCCAAATTGTAGGGAAGCATTTTTCATTTTTAATATTTTCCATTTTCCAACTTCTTGTTGTCTACAGTTGCTTTTAGTGCCTACAGTACAAGAAATGTGGAAGGTATTTTTGCAAACACTTAACTACCTGATTAGCCTTTACCATACATGTGCACGGTCGGCGGCTCAGGAGGGGACGGCCAGGTCTCCGTGCGTAGTTGCCTGGATATAGATGCAAATTTTCGGCGGGAAATTCAAATTTTGGCGGGAAATTTAAATTTTTGCCCAAAATTTCGGCTAAAAATACGGAAATTTCGGTTGAAATTCAAAAATTTGCAGTAAAAATTAAATTCTCGACAAAAAAATTTCCAAAAAACCACTTTTCTGACAGAAACGTTGCCAAAAAATAGAAAAT
Organism: Sabatieria punctata; assembly: GCA_030248155.1. Taxonomy (NCBI): domain Eukaryota; kingdom Metazoa; phylum Nematoda; class Chromadorea; order Araeolaimida; family Comesomatidae; genus Sabatieria; species Sabatieria punctata. Next base: position 20,859 of record JASANB010003791.1, read on the forward strand.
TTTCAGGAAAATTTGAAAAAATTTTGGGTTTGGTGCGTAGTTGCCTGGAGGAAGGGTGCGTAGTTGCGTAGTTGCCAAAATTGATTTCTGTGGCTTAAAAACGCATCTGGAGTCATTGCACATGTATGGCCTTTACGTGCCGTTAAAATCCGTGTCTAAAAAATCTAAAATTAGGTGGTCTAAGGAGTGCCGTAAGCTTGAGCTAAGGCAGAAGGCAGTGTACCGAAAATTCCGTACCAGTGGTTCTCTTCTGGATAGGGTAAATGCTAGAGATTTGGCTAGACAACTGCGGGCTAAACGAAGGCTAGAAGAGCGTCAAAGGGAAGAACGCGTCTGGTAGAAATGAAATTTTCTGGAGTTTTGTGAACTCAAAATTGAAAACCAAACAGCGAATCCCTGTAATAAAATCGTCAGATGGAAAATTTGTAGCTGATAATAAGCGAAAATGTGAAATGTTTAATGCGTATTTTGCTTCTGTATTCCAAAATGAATCTGGAGAACAACATCATTTTCCAAAGCAGACAAATAATTCATTGGGATATGTCCATTTCAGACCAGAAATTGTGTATGTTTTTATATCTGAACTACAAAATAAGCTTTCGCCTGGTCCTGATGGATTGGGACAATTGTTTGTCAAAAAACTTGCGTTTGAAATGGCGTATCCTCTCTTTAGGATCTTTGAGTCATCCTTTCTTAATGGTGACATACCAAATGATTGGAGATTAGCCAATGTGACTCCTATACACAAAAAAGGGGTAACTTCGAAAGTGGAAAATTACCGACCAATCAGCCTGACATCTGTCTGCTGTAAATTAAGAGAACAAATAGTAAAGGAGCAATTATTGGGTTTCCTTAAACTGGAAGGCTTAATTTCGGACAGTTAGCACGGTTTTCTTTCCAGACGCTCTACAGTTACTCAGCTACTTCTTTGCGTAAATGATTGGACAAAAGACCTGGACAGCGGTCTATTTGTGGAAATCTTTTATATGGATATAGCAAAGGCTTTTGACTCTTGTATTCACAGTATTTTGTTAGCCAGGCTCGAGTCTTACGGTATTACTGGACCTCTTTTAAAATGGATTGCAGCTTTTTTAAGTCAGCGTCAACAACGGGTTGTGATCGAAGGTGTGCTATCTGACACTGTACCTGTTACTAGTGGGGTCCCTCAGGGATCCTGTATTGGTCCCTTGCTCTTTTTGATTTATATAAATGAACTTCCAAAGATTCTAAAAAACTCCGGCGTAAAAATAAAAATGTTTGCTGATGATTGTAAGATCTACCTCGCTTTTCCGAAAGTGGGCTATGATCTTGCAAAATTTGAGACTGCAGTAACTAGAATTGTCCAGTGGTGTAAAAGTATAAAACTACAGTTAGCCCTACAAAAGTGTGCTCTATTGCACCTAGGCTTCTCAAACCCTCAGGCACAGTACGTCTTTGAAAATATACTGATAGAAACAGTGACAGAAATGAGAGATCTTGGTGTCTTAGTGGGTCGTGACCGTTTTGGCTATCTCAGTTTTTCAAAACACTGTGCTAAAATCGCCAGCGATGCCGCTAGGAAATCTAGACTAATCCTAAGTGCCTTTATAAATAGGAGCACACCATTCCTACTACAGATGTACAAAACTTACGTAAGGTCGCGGCTCGAATATGCCACGCCTGTGTGGAATCCCTATTTACTCAAGGATGTAAATACCGTTGAAAGTGTGCAGAGGGCTTTTACACTGCGATTGCCAGGTATGCTTGGTCTTCAAGGCTGCTACCTAGAAAGGCTAAAACTACTGGACCTTGAAACACTCGAACGTCGCAGGCTCGTCATTGATCTCCAGTATGTATACCAAATCGTACATGGTCTGGTGGATTTAGATTTTGATCACTTTCAGTTGGAATCCAGTGTCAAAAACTAGAGGAACTTATAAACTGTTTGTGCCATCGTTGGAAAGCTACATAAATTGCAGGGTACACTCCTTTGCTTTAAGACGCAATTTACAGCGAGTTCTTCGAACAGCTGAAAAACACACTTCAGGAAAAACTGAAGTTTGCATCGTATTTCCAAGATGAAGATGAGGTGTACACCGCTATCCTGAATACTTCGAACAACTACACAGAGAGAGATCTCGGTGAGGAGGAAGCAATCGAGAAAGCTTGGGATGAGCGCAAGTTTCTGGTGAAAAAGTTCCTTCATGGGAATGAAGATCTCATCGAACTAGCTTTTGCTGATGAAGATGAAGATGAACAGCAAATTGATGATGAAGAAGAAGATCAAACTGATGATTGATTTGGTGACGATATTATTATTTATTTGGTAAAATTTGTTTTCTGCGATATCAAAATATAGAGAAATAGAAAATCTTGGGAAATCCCAGCGCGATCTTGGGAAATCCCGGTGCGATTTTGGGAAATCCCGGTGCGATCTAGGGAAATCCCAGCGCGATCTTGGGAAATCTTGGCGCGACCTTGGGAAATCCCGGGGGAATCTTGGGAAATCCTGCCGCGATCTGAGCAAGAAGCCGACAAGTGAAAAAACTTTTATTCGTTAATTATATGTAAATGTAGACCACACAACGGCAGTTAGCTTCTTCCTCACTGTCTTCTTCCACCTCCTCCAGTGGTTTGCCGCCGCCTCATTGATACTTTTCTCGATTTTCACCCGTTTCTTAGTGTTGGACTTTGGCTGACGTTTTCGTTTGTTGGGCATTTTCTCCTTGTCTTGGGCCATTTTGACTTTATCGACTTTCTCCTCTTCCCCAAACAGCTCTGTCAAATCGAGTTTGCTGTCACCCATTCTTGTCGAGACAAACACATACAATGAGCAATCTGTCAAAAAGCTGGGTTTAAATACTGACCAGAGCCCGGCTCTTCATGTAACGACAGAATAATATACAGCAGACCAAAACATAAGGAAATCTTGGCAAATCTCCACGTGATTTCAGTGTAATCTTGGTGTTTGTGTCCAATATCAGCCAACATGTACGCCAACGATATATACAGCTGCCCAAACTATAGGGAAATAGCGCAATAGCGGTGAGATTTTATTAAATTTCAGTGTGATCTCAACAAATCTAAGTGTGATCTCAGTAAATCTTAGTACGATCTTGCGAAATCTTAATGCAAACTTGCGAAATCTTAGTGCTATAAGTCATGTGTTGGTGCTATATATACACCAGTCATATATGCGACTGTCTGAAATATAGGGAAATAGTGCAATAGTGGTGAGATTTTGTGAAATCTCAGTGTGATCTCAGTAAATCTTAGTGAAATCTTAGTGCTATAAGACTACGGTTGGACGCATATATGCAATATGCAATATCAAACAATGCATATATGCATGGTTTTTGGCATGCATATATGCATATGCAATATCATATGCATGCAAAATTCCAATATGCAATAGTCATATGCAAATTGACCCTGATATCAAAATTTTGCATATTTTTAGTTTGCATATTTTTATCAAAGGTGTCGCTGACTTTTCGTGCTGTATAATACTTATGTTCTGAAGAACGTTAAACGATTCAAATGCAGTGTTGGCCATAAAAAAGAGCGCCTAATCTTTCTTCGAGTTTACTGAATGATTTCAAATGGCCGCCATTCTGTCGTTTTTCAACCGAATGAAAAGATTTTTGGCACGATTATTATTATTTGTTTAGAGTTTGCTTTGGCCAAGTCCTAGCCAGATAGCCTTCTATAGTCACGAGTTATACCAATTCCGAAATCAACGCACCCGAATATGCAGATGTCAAATTTGATCCAACATATCTCACATACCCTTCATCGGAGCTTTTCCAAGTTTTGCAGGTTAACCAATCTTTATATGGATTTAAGAACCTGAAGAGCTCAGCTTCCTAGCACCACTGGTTAAAATCTGGCAGATTTTTAGTTTCTAGTTTTAGTTTGCCTCAACTAAGGTTTTTAACAACACAATGAACACCTAAATTAGGCCATGCAGCCGTGCTTTATGTTTAAAGGGCACCACCTCTCGTTTTGGACAACACTAATTTTTCACCTGGACTGAAAGTAAAAATCCGCCAGATTTTAACCAGTTGTGTTAAAAAGCTGAGCTCTTCAGCTTAAGTCCATATAAGGATTGGTTAACCTGCAAAATTTAGGGAAGCTCCAATGAATGGTTTGGTCAGATATTTATGTTCAAAATTCACGTCTGAAAATTCGGGTCAGTTCATTTAGGAAGGGCATATCTCCAGGCTACAGAACGCTAGCAGGCTAGGACTTGGCCAAAACAAACTTGTAACAAATAATAATAATGGTGCCAAAAGATTTTGATTCCGTTGAAAATTGACAGAATCGCGGCCATTTGAAATTATTCGGAAAATTCGAAAAATGGCCAGACGGTCTTTTTTGGTCAACTGTAATTGTTTTGTCTATTTGGCGCGGAGAAAACCATAAAGTACTCCTCCAAAAAATACAAATTTGAAACCGAGCTATTTGGATTCGTCGATTTCTGGTTTTGAGCTGAGGAAAAATGAAAGAGTTTGTTTAGCGAATTTGCGAATTTCTGCAAGCACCTCATTGCTACATGTGAATATCTGGCGTTGTTAGCACAATTGTTCAAACTAAGATGACACAATGAACATACGAAAATAGTCAAACAGACTGGATTTTGGTGTTTCGAATAGTCGCCAGGGTTTTGCTAATTTTTCATCAAATAAACAATAAAAAATTAGTTTGTAAAACTAGGAGAGAACCACAAACAGCTAGTTCTACCAAGTTAGAGAGAACTAATTTGAACATACAAACAGCAATTTATCCAAAAATGTGTAATTTCAACCATTTTTTATCTAAAAATTACGAAATGAGCTGGTCTTTCATGCCAAACTGTGTTTCCCCTCTTGTTTTTTCTAGATGAGTTCTGTGTCTGTAAAACAGGTATGCCTAATAAATGGTGAAGATTGCATAGACATTCCAACGAAACTCGAAAATGCTTGGAAAACGTTCTGTAATCGATTTCAGGCAGCCTTGATAAAATATGCAAATATGCAAAAAATATGCACATATCTCATTTTTGCATGCATATGATATATGCAATATCAATATGCACTGCAGATTGCATGCATATATTCATATGCAATATCATATGCATTGCAAAAACCCGATATCATCCAACCGTATATAAGACATGTGTTGGTGCTATGTAGCCCATATATACAAGCAGTTGCATATGCGACTATATGAAATATAGGGAAATAGTGCAATAGCGGTGAGATTTTGTGAAATCTCAGTGTGATCTCAGTAAATCTTAGTGTAATCTTGTGAAATCTTAATGCACTCTTGCGAAATAGTAGTGAAATCTAGGTAAATCGTAGTGCTATATGTCATGTTTTGGTGGTATATAGCCCATATATACACCAGCCATATACACAGGTACCCAAACTATAGGGAAATAGCGCAATACTGGTGAAATCTCCAGTAAAGAGCGACAAATCTTCAGTGAAGATCGCTAAATCTTTGTGCAGATCGGAGAAGATCGATGATCTTGGTAAGATCTTTGTAATCCTAAGGTCGGGAATGTGAATCTCGAAACCCTGAGGGTTTTTCACGAATTGGCAGCCAGATTCGATGTCTGGGCACCGATTCTAAACGTTTTTTATTTTTAATTACATTTGTTTTTTAATTATTTTCACATTTTGTATTTATTTTCTAACAATTCTTTGTTTTATTTTTGTTTAAAAATTTGGGCGCCGATTCTAAACGTGTTATATTTTTAATTACATTTGTTTTTTTAATTATTTTCGCATTTTGTATTTATTTTCTAGAAATTGTTAATTTCTGTTTTCAAATTTGAATTTCCCGCCGAAAACAAACCCAAATTCTGATGGCGAAATAATCTTGTGAAACAGTTGCTAAAAACAAATTTCTTAAACTTACCTCAGAGAATTTGTGAAACTGAAATTTTTGCACAGTCTCACATCCTACCACTGATTTCGTTGGATCAGCTGAAATTGGTAAGTACTGCTTTACTACACCAAATTCTCAACCACCAAATTGCCCAACCAAATTCTCAACCACCAAATTTCACAACAAAAAACCGAAGTCAGATTTTGCAGCCAGAAATTTAAAAACAAACACCAAATTTCTAAACCCACCCCAGATTTTGCAACAGATAAAATTTCCCAACCAAATTTCCCAACCAAAATCAAGACCCAAATTCTGAGGGGGGCAGTGTTGAAATCTGGAGGGGCAAACTTTCCAACGAAAACTTTGTGTCAGAGCTGGAGGGGCAAACTTTCCAACCGAAACTTTGTGTCAGAGCTGGGGGTGCAAATTGTTCAACCAAAACTTTGTGTCAGAGCTGGGGGTGCAAACATCAACACATATCTAGACCGTTTAGACATTTAACTCTAACTGATAGTGTGGCTCAGATGGTAGAGCGTTGGACTCTGAAACAGAAGGTGGATGGATCGAACCCCACCCGAGCAAAAGTTTTGATTTCTACCAAAATCAAACCCCAAATTCTGAGGGGGCAATTTGAATTTCCCGCCAAAAATCAAACCCTAATTCTGAGGGGCAGTGACGTAGTAAGCCCTGATCTTAAGACAGACCTCTGTCAGAGGTCCGTCTTGAGATCACTGGGTGGGGCAATGCCACCGCCAGTGGACCGGGCCTTACTACTTATTCGTTTCAGTAGTTCAACTACATAAATTGGAGAAGTGTAATCGAATAAATTATAATTGAAGAGGAGATCCCAAAGTGTTTACTGTTCAACTTTTTGTAACCAGGGCTATTCTCTGTAGAGGTCTTTTTTCTGCCGTCACAATTCCGAAATCAGAAGAAAGTTCGTGGCTGTCGTAGCAGGATACTGCAATATTGGCCACAAGAACAGTTCCTGATTTGGTGATAAGCCGATGGACGCCTCGGGCGGAGAATCGACGAACGTCAGTGATTGGCTGGCAGGAAGTCGACTTACCAATCGTTGGCAAGCAGTCGCCGACAGTAGCGCCACCTGCCGGAACCAATCGGAAACGGTCGCTACTATTATGGCTTTTGAGAAATATCAAGTGTTCCGTGGTTAAAGTGAGCTGAAAATAGAATTTTTATGCCAAGATAAGATGCAAAACGATTTATTGGAATTTTCTGATTGATAAACTCTGTCAAAAGAAATGATTCTTAAAAATTAAACAAGTTTGCTTATGTAGTATCAGTGTCTTAATATAGAGTATGTATTAACAAAAATAAAGTACAAACGAAATATAACCTACAGTAGCATTTGTTGATGTGGATATTCGAACGAAGTTAGTTTCCATTTGAGCAAGGTGTTCAGCCAGAATAATTTCCGTTTCTCCCGAATCTGACAAAACTTTGTCACCGACCGACAAAGCTGCAGCTTGCACAAAACCTAAAAGTTTACAAAAATGTCCTCACTGTAAAAAATATTGCTACAAAGTAAGAGGCACACCTTGTAGTGTGGGTTTGTATATCCAAACATACATATACAGGGTGTGTCAAAAAAAAACAACCCAGCAGATTTTTTGCTGTAGCAACCGCAAATCTCAACCGATTTGAATGAATCCTGCTTTAAATGAAAGATAAATAAATTCTTGAACGATTGGTGTAGCTTTTATTAAGATGCGTTGCTTACTTCCTGAGATAATTGCTTTCAAATTCAAAACAGAGATTTTGGCAGTGAACAACAGAGATTAAAACAACCCAGCAGATTTTTTACTGTAGCAACCGCAAATCTCAACCGATTTCAGTGAGTCCTATTTTATATGAAAGATAAATTAATTCTTGAAAGATTGGTTGAGCATTTATTAAGATACGATGCTTAGTTCCTGAGATAATTTGCACTCAAAGTCAAAACAGATTTTGGCAATGAACAAAAGCGATTTTTATTATGCTGTTGCACTTCATAATAAAACCGATTCCTACTGCTCAGGGCTAACGTAACGAGGTTTTTCTGGTGCCACACATGCTTGGTTACTTCATTTGTAAAAGTCTTGTTGCCCCTCAGCAGTAGGAATCCGTTTTGTTGTGAAGTGCAACGGAATCGCTCTTGTTCACTGCCAAAATCTCTGTTTTGAGTTTGAAGGAAAATATCTCAGGGACTAAGCATCGTATCTTAATAGGGCCTTCACCAATCTTTCAAGAATTTATTCGTCTTTCATTTAAAGCAGGATTCATTCAAATCGGTTAAGATTTGCGGTTGCTACAGCAAAAACTCTGCTGGGTTGTTTTTTTTTGACACACCCTGTACATATTTGCATAAATATAAATGTTTTGGATACACATATACATACAGTGTACAGGGTGTGCCAAAAAAAACAACCCAACAGATTTTTGGCTGTAGCAACCGTAAATCTCAACCGATTTGAATGAATCCTTTTTAAATGAAAGATAAATGTGTAAATCCTTAAAAGATTGCTGAAATTTTCATTAATGTACTCTGCTTAGTTCCTGAGATATTGGCTCTCAAAATTAAAACAGTGATTTTGGCAGTGAACAAGAGGGATTTATTTATTATTCTGCACTTCCTAATAATACGGATTCCTGCTACTGCTAGGGCTCTTGGAGGCTTTACAGGTGACACAGAAACTCGGTTTACTTCAACACTAAAGTATCATTAGCCCTAGCAGTAGGAATCTGCTTTATTATGAAATGCAACGGAATCGCTTTTGTTCTTTGCCAAAATCTGTTTCGACTTAGAAGGCAAATATCTCAAGAACTAAACTGTGAATCTCAATAAAAATTGCACCAATCTTTGAAGAATTTATCAGTCTTTCATTCAAAAAGGATTCATTCAAATCGGTTCAGATTGCAAACGTAAAAAATCTGCTGGGTTGTTCTTTATCACTCTTGTTCATTGCCAAAGTCTCTGTTTTGACTTTGAGGACAAATATCTCAGGAACTAGGCAGGCTATCTTAATAAGCGGTACATCAATCTTTCAAGAATTTATTTACCTTTCATTTAAAAAAGGATTCATTCAAATCGGTTGAGCTTTGCGGTTGCTACAGCAAAAACTATGCAAAAACAAATTTGGTAAATTTAGCGCAATTTGGCTGCTTTCTTAGCGTACATAACTGACTTGTTTTCCACATCACCTTAATCATTTATGTTTTTTGCATTCTTTTTAATACTTCTCCAAACCAAATCATCCCAAAAGCACAGTTATGAAAAAAGGCTTTCTTCTCTCATGAAAATTATTCCTTTTTCATGCAATATTTACGTGTTTAGTGATATACAAATACACAAAAAACATGCAATATTATAGTTCTGTTTGTATACATATATATATACTGTACATACACGTATACAAACCACTTTGCATTTGTATATATACATATACATGTAAAAAGAAAGTAGGCATATATTTACACACCTGTCCTAGTGTTGATCAAATTACCAGCATGGAAACATCTCTTCCTCTTCTTTCCAATTCCAGGCAAACTCAGACCGCCCAGCGGATTAACCTTCTCTTCACTACTTGAGCTTGAGCCCTCCTTTTTATCCCCTCCACCTCCAAGGAGATCCCCAACCCCTCCTCCTCCCACCAATCCTTTGATTCCTCCTCCTTCTGCTCCTCCCACCAGATCAGCGATTCCTCCCTCTCCAGGAATAGTAACTTCTCCAGGATTCTTGGCGCAACAAAAACACAATGCGAAACAGTTGGTGAAGAGAAGAAGCGTTAGACTCATATTAAAGAGGAGACCTGAGAGCAGGCCACCGTTCCTACTGAAATGGAGTGAGAGCGAGTGACGTTTTACGGCCGCCCACTTTCTCCTCTTCTAATAGGAGCCGGCCGTCGCTTGAATAAAACGCTTTGTGACGCAGTTCTTTACCATTTTCTTCAATTGCTCCGCTTTTGTCGCTCTCACAGTTGAACAGGAAGTGTCCGCTTTTGTGACCGGAAAGACAAACTGCTTACTGCTGCCTTCATAAGCTCAAGTACTAGGGGTTACCACCTAGCTAACCTCCTATCTCCAGAGACAGTTAGGAACCCAGACCCGAAAACACAAGGACACTGTTGATACGGCTCCAATACTAAACAAACTGGGTGGTTGTGGAAGGTTATTTTATCATTGTTGTGCTTGCATTGTTTGCTGTTGTACACAATCTCACTTACAAACTAACGTTTAAGTGCTATTATTAATTATACGTAACGCTTAAAAGCGCATTCAGACGTTTTATCAGATTCTTAAAATTTTGTACCACCTTCATTGGCGAAACCCCATAGACAAAGAAAAGAAAATGCACCCTACAATGCACCTCACCCCCACCCTCCTCAGGTCCGGGCCTCTTACATTTAAGCATATATGTAATGTACATACCTACTGAAGAGAGTTTACTGTAGAACAAAGAAAACCAGGAATAAACAGATAGAAAGAAAACCGGGTACGAATCTTTCACAACGTATATGCAGCTACGAATGCAGTTTTGGGGTAGTGAAAACGCTTATATTAACACGACATAGATAGTACGAATAAACCGAAGAAACGACAAACCGCCACACTCTAAAAGACTAGACTAACCAGGGATGTGATGTGAAGTGTGATTGTGTCCGGTGTTTTTTTATCCTTTTTTTCCGAAAAAAAAACCAGTTTTTTCCTAAGGGGCAGAAAGAAACATAAATCGCGGAAAAAAACTCAAGCTAAAAATAGCTAAATTACATAGACCATTTTTCAGTAAAAGAATGGAATTTTGCGATGTATCTCAAAACTATCTCAAAACACTTAGAAAAACAACAGAAAAAGTTTAAATTTGGCCTGACAATTGAGAAAACAAAAAGGCAAACGGCTGTATGAGAATTTGCATATAGCGATTATTATTAATAGGGCCTGTCAGGCAATGTTTCATGTCTGTTTCGTGATTTATATCTATATAACACTTACATTTGTGGTCTGAAAAGACTCAGAAAGGCGCTAGGAATCGTTAGAATTCATAATACCAGGCTAGGATGGATACTCAGAACTTGGGCTGGAATTTTTTCCGCGATTTAGGAAAAACCGAAAAAAAAAACTGAACAAAAACAGGCCGAGGTTTTTTCGAAAAATATTCATCCCTGAGACACCAGTCAAGAAAATAAAACTGGCTGTCGGTTTATTAGACCAAAAACAGTATCCCATCGAAAAATTAAAAAAAGTAATTGAGATTGAGCGCACAAAAGAAAATATCTTGACAAATAGGAAAACAAATCAGCCATTTCAGGTTGTTCGCCAAAAAGGGAGAACCGTTCATGGGTTCAGTTGGATTAAGCCAAAATGCTGGCCGGTTGATGTAAACGTTTATTCAGGATAACCTGAACCCGGACGAAAAACTGCCAAGGCAGGAAAACAACGCCCATTGACTAGACACGCACTGTACTACACTACATACTACAATAAGTAACGTCTAATGTCAAGCAATGAAACGCACACTACGAATTCAGGCGACTTAACAAATCGGATAAACTCAGCTAGGCTACCAGTAACAATGTGATCTTCTAAAGTATTCCAGATCTTAGCAATAGAACACAAAAATGCCTTCGTAGAACGCAGGTGCCTATAGCGAGGTACTAAAACAGCAGGAGAGTGGACACTACGTAGATTACAACCGTTTCTCATAACTATCTGCCTGTCAGGTAACAGTCTAACACCATGTACATACTTGTAAAACAGAACAACTTGACGTTCAAGCACAAAGCGATTAATCGATTTCCACTTCAACATATATCTAACATTCCGAGGTAGGAAAGATTGTAGCGGTTCAAACTTAATTTTGCGGCATAACACTGGACGCGCTCAATGCGCACACGATCAGCAACGTTGGTAGGATAAGAGACAGCACATGCGTACAAGAGAGATGGCTTCACTACCTGAGTATAGACCGTAATAATAACGTGACAAAAGCGGTGCTTCACTACTCGCCTGAGTGCACCCAGTGCCGACTTGGCAGCTGCAACCTTAGAGGTGGTGTGGGCAGCGAAGCTAAGTCTAGCATCCAGACGCACTCCTAACTATACTACTTTAGTAGCACTTATAACTTCTAAGTCACCAATGAGAAGAGGCGGTTCAAATTTCAGATGGTCAGAATTAACAGTAGGAGCAACTGAGAAAAACATTCACTTTGTCTTTTGAACATTTAGATTCAGACCACGCTCAGAAAAGGAATCGGCTATTAATTGCACATCCCGCCTAACAGCCATCTCAGATTCACCTGAAGTTACGGGAGCGATGTAAGCCAGATCGTCAGCATATCCGATAAGTCGAGCATTCGGTGACAGTTGTGTGCAGAACACTGAGTTGATATAGGCCACAAACAGAACTGGAGATAGAATTCCACCTTGCGGGCTGCCACTGAGAACGTGCCGCTCGGTTGACAGTTGACCATCCACCCGCACTTGTTGCGTTCGACCATACAGAAATGACTTCAGTAGCGCAATGAGGAAGTCGGGCACAGCAAAATGGGTCTGAAGACAAGTCAGCAGTCGGGCAAATGGTACGGTGTCAAAAGCCGCAGAAATATCGTAGAAAACACCGCAGACCCTCGTTTTGCCCATTTCTTTGCAGAGTTCAAAACCGTCAACAACAGATTTTTCGAAATAAATCAATCAAAATTTGAACTAAAAATATTCCGTAAACACGACTAGAAATCGGTATATTAACTACCTAAAATCAAAATCACATAAAGTGCAGTTGGAAAATTGAATGAATTTATTATTGTTCCCATAATTGAAATGGAAATCGCCTTCGAATCAGTAGGGTTCTGGACTTTCAGTCAACGTCCTTTGAACGCCAAGTCAAGCAGATTGATAAGCCTTCACTGATTATACGGTCGCCAATTAATCGCAACCAAAATTCCAAAATCGAAAGCTTACAGATCGGATACTAATTCAGAAAATACTCCAAAGCACCCAATCCCTCTATGGACTATTGCAAGAAGCACAAACAAGGGCGGCAGCTAAGGTGCATAGAAGCGAAGAAGGCGGAGGGAGATTATGACGAATTCCTATTGACCGTGGCCCAAAAACCCTAATCGAAAAGACAATTATTCTCGGCGTTCGAGGCCAATTTTTCACGCTAAACTGAATTCTAATCGATCCTGCCGGGCCACACATTTGGAGGCCGCAAGTGTCGCTGTCAAAGACAGTCTTCTACGTTGATTTAACGACTGAGCCTGGTCTAAAAAAGGTGAGAGAGAGAGAGAGAGAGAGAGTAGATTCTATCTTACAAACGTTTTACTCGTAGCTGCGCCCCGCCGCGACGCTTGAGTGCGGCGCCGCTAATTAGACCTTAGGGCTAGGCGTCGAGCCGCTAAGCGTTTTATTGGCAAACTTATTATTGAGAGAGTCGCGCCTTATATCCATTTCTGCCGGCGCTCCTCCTGCCTTATATGTACTTGCCTACAACAACTTCCTCCTTTTTTGTTTGCTGTCTGCTACTACTGGACTTTTCCACCTATAAGACCCCTACGGTTATAAGACCCGGGTCTTATAGCAGGTGGTCAGAAAACAGGGTGTCTCAGTGGCATTTCCAGTTATAAGACCCGGGTCTAAGCTCAGAATGGTGTGTTTTCGTGCATATTTTTTACAAGATAACTAATTAATATGGAGTTTTTGAAGTCAGGTCGTTCAAGAATCGTTCTAAAAGCTGCATAATCTTTGTAAAATTCTTGATTTGATAGGTTTAGATAGCTGCTGTAAGCATATTGGAGCTTCTAAGTTGCCCAAGTTTTCAAAACTTGTTTAAAACTGAGCTATTCAGACTTAAACGTGTACAGTCAGTTGGTGCAAAGATCAAAACAAGTGTATTTCATACTTTTCATGTAGAACAGCGAGTTTTAATTGTAAAATATAGATTTCCCACCTACAAAACCCGGCTCTTTTAATTGGTACAAAAAAGTGACCCCAAATTTAGGCATTTTCCGGTATGAGACCCGGTCCTAGAGGTGGAAAACTCCGGCACCCTTTATTTCTCTGTTTCTTTGTTGGAAAGAAAATCACTCACGTTCACGTACCCAAAATAAGCCCCGCACCCCAAAATACAAGTACGAACTTGTAGCGGCTCATACGTACATGTGCCTTACTTTTTCAACTTTCGCTCAACTTGGCTTACACCACTTCGGCTTTAGTTTTTGATCTGGTGCCCGCTCCTCATGTCTGGCTAGCTTTCGCAAATACTGAGACTGTGGTGTTGGTCTGGCATGGCGTGTAGCCGAGTGGCGTACCCAGGATTTGCAAGTGTAAAATTTTGAAGTTGCCTGGTTGGACCAGGAGGAAAAAATTTTGCAAAATTAGCCTTCAAAAACGCAATTAAAAGGCATTCGGAACTTAAAATAGACAATTTTAGTCATACATGTAAGTCATCCGCCGAAGGGGCAGAGTAGAGGGGTCTACTGTTGCTAAGTAAATTATAATTATAATTTTAATTATATTTTTTAGAAATTTACTAATACAAGTAAATTATTGGGTAAGTAAATTATAATTAAATTAAATTTCTATGAAAACAGGGAAAGTTAATTATAATTATAATTTGTAAATTATACTTACCAAAAATAATTTACTTAATTTACTTAAAACATAATTAATTTACTTAAACAAGCCTAGCTATTGCTGAACCTTTATGGTAGCATGCAAATGCAAGTGCTGCGTGGGTGTCTGCTTTCGGTTATCTATACCTTTCAATGGCAAGGCAGCCGTACTTACAGTACAATTTTCCGCCCGCCCACCCACCGCCTTTCGTCTTTGCGCTTGTTTATCTTAATCTTCCACAAAACAAACTACTCGAATTTATCCGCCAAGCTAAGTGTGGATATTAGGTTCTTTTCAGCCAGTTTTGCTATGCTATGTTCATCAGTCTCACAGACATTGTGTGATTGTCTGTTGTGCATGAAAGCAGAAACTGACTGGAAAGCCATCTGAGATTGAGGTTTAAATTCTGACGAACTGTCACTAGTACTACTGTTGACAGATATGGCCTATCATTTCGGCTTAGGGGTGATAAAATTTCAAATTCTGAGGGAGCTGGCTGGAGAGAGTAGCGGCGGCTAGTGGGGGTTGAGAGGATGGTAAGCTAAAAAGTCCGATTTTTCGCTAGAATTAAGGTTTTTTAGCTTATTTTTCGCTTAAATAGGTTGAGATAAGCTAGTCTGAGCTCGTTCACACCAAACCTAGGCATACTTTTATCATAATATTCTTCCAAAAAATTCCTGAAGGGGTAACGGTAGCCTGAGGGCGGTAGGTCAGAGCCTGAGGCGGGTAATGCCCCTCGCCCTCAGCTCCCTTTGTCGATGTCTGTTGTTGACTAAACCTGTGACAACCTCGTTTGGTTTTCATTCTAGATAACTGTCATAGCATCCTTTCTCAGTTGGAACTAAAGCCGAAGGTGTTAACCGCCAAAATCAGGCCTATTTTAAATATACTTAATGTACTTAATTTAATTAAATGTGGTAAGTAAATTATAATTAAATTAAATTTCTCTCAGATATGGTAAGTAAATTTTAATTTAATTATATTTCTCTGGGCAGGTGGTAAGTAAATTATAATTTAATTATATTTAAAATAAATTTACTTAGCAACAGTAGAGGGGTCTGGCGCCGGCCTGGGGGTCTGAGCTGAGCCCAAATCCTAGAGAGGGGGTTGGGCACTAAAAACCGCTAAAAAATCGCTAACAACTAAAATGTGCTGTTTTACAGGTGATTTTGGCAATTTTTGTGTCTGAAATTGTAAAAAATTTGCTCAAAAATTACTTGCCAAGAAAATCGGAGGGGGCAGTAAAATCGTCTTGTCCCCGACATGTATGGTTTTGGTACATTATTCATTACTTTCTCTTCTTTTTGCCTAATTTTTCGTTCCTGCCTCCGCCACAAAGGGCAGGGGGTGTTGTACCCACTCTCCTGGGTGGGTACACTACTGTTAGTCAATGAATTGTGATCGTGCGCAGATAGCATTGCATTTTGCACTAACTATTTCGATTTTCGCCTCAAATTACCATATTTTTCGTAATGTTTTCCTTGTTTTCATGCATTTTGCAGGCCAAAACTGTCAATTTTCGTCCTCCAGACACAGAAAATGTTGTTGAAACCACAAATAAGCTTATTTACGGAAAAACCGGTACATCTATTTCACTACCTGCCTGTTTTTAAGCAGCTTTTCAAAGGAAACAACTTGATTTAAACCACCTAACAGCAAACGGCTGTAAGATTTTAGGTTGGGAAGATTTATCAACCGTCGGCAACAGGCTCTTTAGAATAGATTGAGACACCACCGCTGCGTTAGTACGGGCAGGCGGCCAGCGTTTGAGTTGTGAAGCGGAAAATTGGCCTCTGTTTTTAGCCTAAATTGCTTGCTTGGCAACTGTTTGCTGTTGGTGTCAAAATGCACATGGACTGCCGGGTCTATACCAGTGTTGTTCCGAACGAAAATTTTCCATATTTAGTTAGTTAAAGTTAGTTACAACTTTTCAAATTTGAATTTAGTAAGTAAAAGTTAGTAACTAAATTCGCTCTCTGAGTTTAGTAAGTTAGTCAAAAATTATCGAGTTACTTAGTTATGAGTAGGGATGGGCAACGTAAATTAAAATCGGTAATTTACGTACACGTTATTTCTGTTTTACTAGATTTTAAGAGTCAGTTCGCGAGAACATCGACCCTTGTTCTTCACAGCTATGTGCAAATCGAAAAATCGGCCATCGCTAAAACTTAGCTCTGGGGTCTCTAGTTTGGGGAAGTTATACCTAACGATGACTTATGCTAAAGTTGAAGAGCACAGCCTCCTGCGTGTCCTTGTTCGCCAGAGGCAGGCCTCGGAAGTAGGCTCACCAGCAAGCAAAACCGGCCACTTGAGGTGTCATGTTTGACTGAGCATAACTAGCGATTCCGGCCCGCTAGAACCTTGTAATTCATGGCAATCGAATCGCCATGTCATGGGCTTTCTTTTGACATAGAACCCGAGCTTTTCCCTTGCTTTGTTCGGTCCCCACATCACGAAATTTGGAAAAAATCTCGAAAATTCGGCATGGTGAAATTTACTAAATTGGATTTTTCTCGAAAACAAAAAACCGAACCCCCTGGGAGATTGCTTTATTTTAAAGCCCCGCAAATTGCGCTTCTAATGGTGTATAGAAGTCGCCAAAATGTGTTTCCGTGCAAGTTAAATCGCCGCTCAAAGGTCAAGGACAACCAAAAATTGGCATATTTGGCGTTGTTTATGTATGTATGTATGTATGTATGTATGTATGTATGTATGTATGTATGTATGTATGTATGTATGCATGTATGTATGTATGTATGTATGTATGTATGTATGTATGTATGTATGTATGTATGTATGTATGTATGTATGTATGTATGTATGTATGCATGCATGCATGCATGTATGTATGTATGTATGTATGTATGTATGTATGTATGTATGTATGTATGTATGTATGTATGTATGTATATAATGTTCACACTTCCTGAGATTTAGGCCATTCATTAGAGACTGTAAGTAAAGTCACAGTAGATGAAAAACACAGACAAAAGGCCAACACCAACAAGGTCTGAAATGTCCTAAAGATCAGTGTCAGAAGCAGGTCACCCATTTCTGTTGCGCCTCAGTTCATCCTCGATGGTTTCGAAGTTTGGATCATTTATGTATTCATTGCGGTGTACATAAGTGTAGTCATAGGTATCTTGGGGCTGTTCAGCATCAATTTGTTCACCTTCATCATCAGGTACTAACACATAGACAGAGTTGCAATCCAAACCGTGATGAAGAAGCAATATAGTGAACAAATAGTAATTACTATTACTTTCAGTTCGCTGTTGGTTTTTACGGAGGACCTTTTGGCCTGGCACCCCTGCCATCACTGCGGGCTTTTCGGGAAAAGTATGACATAATTTGCTGCTCTGTAAGGTACTCATCAGGCTGGAAACGAAGTGCAGAGCTATCTGCAACATAAACGTGTATGGAGGTGGTATTAACAGCTGTGTGGTAACATTGATTCATCGGTTATAGTTGTGCATACCAGTATAATCCTGAATGTAAGGCATTTCTTTCGCCAGTGTTCCTGCATTATGCTTCATTCGCTGTGCACGACCTTTCTCAAATTTTTCATCTAACCAGGACACCTGGTTCCAGCTAAACCGAATGTTCAGAGCAGATTCCCGCAGAGCCCAGCCAGATTCTAGTGGATTACATCCAGTGGTGCATTGACTGTTGATTGCTTCTTCGGTGTCAACTTCTTTCTCAATCTGTCTATGAATGTCATTTGAACTTGTGAAAATATTCTGCTGGTACATTTGCTGTGCCACATCTTGCATTGTTTGTCTTTCTGGCAGCATATGGTGAGTTCCAGTGATAAGGTGTCTGATGAGATTGCCATAAAACTGGTATTTTCGACTACAACCTTCTTCTGGACAATCGAAAAGCTCATGTTGGTTTGGAGTCTCATAAACGACTGTTTTATCGGCTTCCATTTCTTCATCAGACTCTTCACTGCTTTGAACTCGCTGCCCAGAGACTTGGACTTCATCAGGTTGTGTTCATAGTCTGCGGAAAGCTGTTGCTGAACTACTCTACTATATTTACCCATCATCCAACCACACCGTTACACTAAATGACTTTGACATTGGAGAAATCAAAAAGTTACAGATATTCCTGACCCAAAAATCTGATGATTATGAAGACTAGGATGCATGGTATGTTATCACTATCAATCAATCATTGACTGCCTCTTGGATTGGTTTTCAACTATTCCTATTAACTACTCTGTAATGATTCTAGGTTTATTGAGGCAATCTACCAAACCACACTTTGCAATAGTAGCCACAGCTATTACTACTACGAGTACGATGTAAGATCTGCGTTAATGTGGCCCCATTGGTTTAACGTTGTGGAGCCAGCGTGAGATATCTGACCAGTGTGAGTTACAATGTGTGTCTGTTGCATGTTTAGTGAACATGATGTCAAACTGAAAACTCACCAGTGCTATTGCTTTTTCACAAGACACATTCTTGTTAATATTAAAGTGAGCGATACGTTTTCATTGGTTTGATGCTTATTGCCTTGTCTCTAATGAGTTGGCTGTATACCATACATATGAATTCTCAAACAAACAATGTGAACATTACATACATACATACATACATACATACATACATACATACATACATACATACATACATACATACATACATACATACATACATACATACATACATACATACATACATACATACATACATACATACATACATACATAGATACATACATACATACATACATACATACATACATACATACATACATACATAAACAACGCCAAATATGCCAATTTTCGGTTGTCCTTGACCTTTGAGCGGCGATTTAACTTGCATGGAAACACATTTTGGCGACTTCTATACACCATTAGAAGCGCAATTTGCGGGGCTTTAAAATAAAGCAATCTCCCAGGGGGTTCGGTTTTTTGTTTTCGAGAAAAATCCAATTTAGTAAATTTCACCATGCCGAATTTTCGAGATTTTTTCCAAATTTCGTGATGTGGGGACCGAACAAAGCAAGGGAAAAGCTCGGGTTCTATGTCAAAAGAAAGCCCATGACATGGAGATTCGATTGTCATGAATTACAAGGTTCTAGCGGGCCGGAATCGCAAGTTATGCTCAGTCAAACATGACACCTCAAGTGGCCGGTTTTGCTTGCTGGTGAGCCTACTTCCGAGGCCTGCCTCTGGCGAACAAGGACACGCAGGAGGCTGTGCTCTTCAAGTTTAGCATAAGTCATCGTTAGGCACAACTTCCCCAAACTAGAGACCCCAGAGCTAAGTTTTAGCGATGGCCGATTTGTCGATTTGCACATAGCAGGGTCGATTCTCTCGCGAACTGACTCTTAATTTCCGTAATCGTAACGTGTTACGGAAATTAAAACGGCCAATTTCTTGCTGTAACGCGTTACGTAAATTAATTTCCGTAACGTCGTAACGAATAAGATTCCAGCCATACGTAAATTAATTTTCGTTTTTCTTCAAAAATCGCTAGTAGGTAGTAGCAATCGAATATCGCGGAAAAAAATTAAAATGAACTTTATGCAATGCAAATTTTAATTCTGTGTTTGTTCGATTGGAATTGCATTTGTATTTTTTATATCTAATTTTACACCAAAAGGAAGGAATGAAATGTGGGTATGTTTTTTGGCTGAATTACTGTAGCTGCTGAGGGTTTTATAACTGCGCAGCAACTAGCCAACTACGTACATACTACAGACTGTAGTCTACCTACATCACACTGATGGTTAAACGTATGACAGTACTTACATATAGGATTAGTAGTGAAGAAAACTACAACTGTATGTAACTTCACTTCCCTGTTTGAATGCATTTTAAATGTACAACATACTGTTGGCGCAAGTCCGACTGAACCTGGATCTATTAATAGGTTTTTAACCTGAAATTTGTGGACTTTAACCTGAACCTTAACCTATTTTATTTCAGCTGGAGTTGAACTTGTTCCGTTTTATTGGACTTTCTCAACAGGTTCAAATTTCAACTGCAATTTTTAGGCAAACTACCGGAGTTTTCCACTTAGTATCCCAGGGGATATAACACGGAAAATCACATTTCTCAGCGAAAACATTGCCGCCAGTTAATATCCCAGGGATATTAACTGGACAAAGCCATGGGATATTAACTGGACAAAGCCATGGGATATTAACTGGAAACGGCATGGGATATTAACCGGAACAATGTTTTATCATACATACAGTATGCGTGTGCAAAGAAAAATATTACAAATTTGACATAAACATTGCCGCCAAGTAATATCCCATGGGACATAAAGCGGAACGAGGGTCCATGTAATATCCCAGTGGGTTATTAAGTGGGGTGGGATACTAAGTGGAAATCTCCGGTATGTAAAATTTTCGGTTGGATTGCACAAAATTTTAAAGATTTCATGTTTTTATACCTATTTTCAAACTGAAACTGTCAGAAAACGAAAGTACACTGCCCTGTAAAGTCTGATGTATGTTTTTCTGCCAGTAGAAAGGCTTATAGCTCAGAAAAGTTGCAAGCAGCGCAAAATATCTACAGTTTTTGGAGATATCGGTGTTTTAGAAGATGGACTTGAACCTGAAATGTCGATGTTGCGATGTTGGCTTTGACTTGAACCTGAACCTATTTTTCAACCCTGAACTTTCCAACAGTAGTACAACACATGAATTTATAGTTGCCTGGCTTTTCTGCCTATTTTCTTATACATGGAGAAAACATATTGACAAATTCAAGCCTTCAAAAACGTATCTACAAGATATTTCGACTTACTAAAATTGACCGAAATTAACCGGTTTAGCAGTTCGAAGAGTGGGATTGGGTTCTGTGCGACAAGGGCGAAAAATTTTCGAAAAATTAGCCTTAAAAGTCGCATTTAAGTTTCAGTAGTAACCAAAAATATGCCTATATACAACAAAACAATGCGGTGGGCTCAGGATTCAACAGAAAAATCTGTTTTACGCTAGGAACGTAAATTAATTCACGTACGGAAATTAATTTACGTATTGCTAAATTTTAATTTTCGTATTCGTTTAATTTCCGTATCCGGGTTTTTTAATTACGGTAATTGTTAAGCGTAACGTAAATTAAAAATCGGCGCTTAATTTACGTTACGCGTTACGAAAATTAATTTACGTGCCCATCCCTAGTTATGAGTTTAGTTAAAATAAACTAGCAGAAATAAGGTCATTAATGCATTTAACTTATCCTCACAACTAGACCTAGTTTATAGTGACTACTAACTACAAACTAAAAGACTACCTACTAACTACCTGACTTTTGGTAAAAATGAGACTACAAATTAACTCTAGCTACAAACTAAATCCGCTGACTACAAATTGACCACTAACTACATATTTTTTCGTCCCGAGATTGTAGTCTCAAATCTGCACGGTTGTTTACAGTTATTTTACAACAGTTTAAGTGAAAATTTTACAAAAATCGGAAAATTTTCCATTAATCACAGAAATTACAAACATTTCTCGGCATCTTAGTTCATTGAGCATCTAATTTAGTTTATAGTATTTTTACTGCAATAAATATGCAGGGTCTGCTAAAAAAACAACCCAGCAGATTTTTCGCTGTAGCAACCGCAAATCTCAACCGATTTGAAAGAATCCTCTTTTAAATGAAAGATAAATAAATCCTTAAAAGATTGCTGAAATTTTCATTTATTTTACTCTGCTTAGTTTCTGAGATATTGGCTCTCAAAGTCAAAACAGTGATTTTAGCAGCGAACAAGAGGGATTTTTTATTATTCTGCACTTCGTAATAAAACGGATTCCTGCTACTGCTAAGGGCTCTTGGAGGCTTTACAGGTGACACAGAAACGCGGTTTACTTCAACACTAAAGTATCATTAGCCCCAGCAGTAGGAATCTGCTTTATTATGAAATGCAACGGAATCGCTCTTGTTCTTTGCCAAAATCTGTTTCGATTTAGAAGGCAAATATCTCAAGAACTAAACTGTGAATCTCAATAAAAATTGCACCAATCTTTGAATAATTTATCAGTCTTTCATTCAAAAAAGGATTCATTTAAATCGGTTTAGATTCATGGTTGCAAAAGAAAAAATCTGCTGGTTTCTCGTGTTCATTGCCAAAATCTCTGTTTTGACTTTGAGGACAAATATCTCAGGAACTAAGCCGGCGAACTTAATAAACGTTGCTTCAGTCTTTCAAAAATTTATTTATCTTTCATTTAAAAAAGAATTCATTCAAATCCGTTGAGATTTACGGTTGCTACAGCAAAAAATCTGCTGGGTTGTTTTTTTGGCGGACCCTGAGGTGCATAAATGACAACTCTCAGGTCCTCCAATGATTTAAAGGCTAGATTGTCCACCACCATAGACGTAACAGAGGGCGGTCTGCCCTACCTGGAAGAGCCTGACCTTCCAATCGGAGACCCTTGAATCGATTTTTTCCGACCCTGCTCTGCAAGCCATTTTTTAGCAAATTTTTGCGATTTTTTAGAATTTAACCACGAAAATTGCTAAAATCGCCTGTAAAATTGAATGCATTTTTTAGCAGTATTTCAGCCCAAATTAGCGATATTTTGCGATAATTACCATTTTTGAGAGTTTTTTAGTACCAAATCACCTCCCACTAAACCGATGGCGTCATTTTGGCACAGCCACCAGGGACTACAAATTGACTACTAACCACTAACTACAAACTCGGATCGCGGGCTGAATTGACTACTAACCACTAACTACAAACTGGAAAGCCTGAAAGTTTGGACTACTAACCACTAACTACAAACTAAAATTTGGTAATGAACTAGGTCTACTCACAACCCCCTTTGGCGGGTGCCCTGTACATACACGTATGTACAGTATGTATGCAGTATACAAAAACCATGGCGAATGCCAAGAAGTATCTGTTTTTTTTTGCACAAAGCATTGGCGTTTAAAACCAGTGAAACCTCGTGCCTCTTTGCATACATGTAACAGGCCATCCGCCGAGGGGGAGGGGGGTTGGGGGTCTGGCGCCGGCCTGGGGGGTCTGAGCCAAAATTTTGGGAGGGGGGTAGAGCACTAAAAAACGCTCAAAAATCGAAAAAATCGCAATTTTTGAGCTAAAAATCGCCAAAAATCGCTAATTTGGGCTGAAATACAGCTAAAAAGTGCTGTTTTGCAGGCGATTTTGGCAATTTTTGTGTCTGAAATTGTAAAAAATTGCAAAAATTTGCTCAAAAATTTACTTGCCAGAAAAATTGGAGGGGGGCTCGGCGAAATCGTTTCGGGGGGGGGGGGGTCCCATCTGGGGGGTCTGGCCTAAGTCGGGTGGGGGGGCAGACCCCCAGACCCCCTGTTACATGTATGCCTCTTTGTGAGAGACCTCAGAATCGAATAGAACCTGAATGAGACCCCAGAAAGCCGCGTCGTTGGCTCAGTGGGTAGCTCGCTGCCTCTGAGTCACGGCGGCCCCTGCATCCCTAGCGGTTGTAGTGGTTCATCCTCTCGGCGCGGCAAGTTTCTTGCTGCAAAGAGTTGGTCGTCGGCACAACGCTCCACCCAGGCCACCGAAAAGCTGGTTACAGTGAGTAGGTAAAATGGGAACCAACTGGATCTGCCGTTGCACCGAAAGCCGCTCCAAAAAGCATGCCCCGTTGGAGGGAAGATCAACGACGTCAGGAGCCGTCTGAGAAACCAGCAATAAGGCCAATACCGGTTTGGCCACTGGGCCGGGCGGCCGTTGGGAGCTGTCGGCACCATGACGTCACCACGCCAGGCACTCCCTTAGTACCTGGCGCCCAACAGCATGGCTTGAGTGGCTTGGCAGTGAAAGAAGGGCAAACGTCCGAGATGACGATATCAGGGGTAACGAAATGGACCGTGCAGGTCTGATCGTAGGGCTGTACATCGTACGGCCCCCCCGCCAGATCGGATCGGATCGGAGACCCCAGAATTTTTGAAAATTTAGGCTCCAAACTAGATACCCTATGGCCAAAGCGTTTATCTTTGACACTGTAACTAAACTGAATGTTACTAAACTCATAACTAAGTAACTCGACTTTTTACTTAGTAATTTCCCGAAAATGAGTTTAGTTTGAGTTGAGTTTAGTTAAGCAAAATCTGAGTTTAGTTAGTAAAAGTTAGTAACTAACTAACTAATGTTTTTACTTAGTAAATAACTAACTAAATTCAACCGGCACAACGGTGGTCTATACCACGAGAATCCATCAGAAGCCCGGCAATCATAGGAGGTTTTCCTGAAAATCAAGTGACTACCGTAAGACGCGACCGTAAATTGCACAAATTTACGGCCCTTGCAAAAGTTGCCGAAAACTTCGTACTCGGACAGTACCGCCCCACACCTTAATTACCGATTTAGATTTACGCTTGTGCTTAGTTTTAGGTTCAGGTTTAGAAAGAGGACTTAATTTAAGCATTAGTTCATGCTCTAGCTTAGCTTTAGACGATGGTTTGCCTTTAGTTAAATCGATCAACCGTTCTACCAAGGGACAAGTAGCCTTGTATGATTCAGCAGACAGTATTGTCGTCGCGTCACTTAGTCTTTGCTTGCATCCTGGTCGGACCGTAAATTGCCATGCTACCGTATCTACTTAATAAATTCGCGTCGAAAACAGTAAACGATTTAAACGAACAGGGCTTCCGATAATTTCTCTTGGTATAGCACCAAAATAGAATGCTTTCACTTTCGCACTTTACCGTAAATCGAAACAATATAGCAGCCCAACGGTGTCTATTAAAGGTCATTTAATCGGATTTTTAGCTAAAAATTATCGAGTTCTAAGACTGTTTGTCAGTACTGGACCTGCTACTAATAGTACTTGAATTTTGGGGTCAGAGGGGATCCTTAATTGTCTGGGGGAAGGGGTTGATGGCCTATTCAGCTAGGTAGGAACCTGAAAACCCTTGGTACATGTATTCTATCGATGTTTACAATAGAATGTGTTCACTAATTATTTTGATGTTTGCCTTCAATTTTTGCTTCTGTTTTTAGCTGTCCTTGAAAAAGTTTGCCGTTGTCTAGGCTAGCTGGGTCGTTCTAAAAAAGCGAGAAAAGCGTGACTCTTGATGAAGTAGAATTATAGCGAATTATTCCAGTTGACCAAGTCAATTCATTTCTCCTGCCAGGGACTATTGCCGTCTCTAGATAACTTTAATTTTGCGCCACGTCAACACCGATTCTTGAGGGAATAAATTATAAGCTTTCGGTTCGAGATAAACCTACTCTCATTAGTCTCTCTTCTCTCTCCTCTCATACGGTTGCTTTATCCTTTTGCAAATGACCGGCTTTTGAACGTATCGGAGAGTTTCCGGCTTCCCGATAGGTTGTTTCAGATTGTTCTGGTTTAGTGCAGTAACCTGATAGACTGAAAGTTAATTTTTCAATCATTTCAACTGCAAGCCTCATCTGAACATCAAAAACAACAATTTTTTAGTTTGCGACTGGTTGAAAACGCCTTTCCGAAGAGTCTGAAATAGCTTTCCGACATGTCTCAAACTGCTTTCCGATATGCTTACCATCATTTTTTGCTTCCCGATAGGTTGGCCAACTACAGTACGCCATATGGCGTTGGTTATTTGCAAATGGTTATTGTAATAGTTCTGCCCGTGCTCCAAACTCAAACTGTATTTTAGCTTCTCTGCACTAAAACTTTATAAAAATATAATAGCTATGCCATAATTTGAATTTTCCATTGTACAGGGTACGTATGCACTATGCTTAGTACTCAACGGTCCATGTTTGATCGCCGCCGCGTCACTATGTTAACGGAATTCTTATCGTAGTTCCTGATCACTGATCCTGAACGGAATACACATACACAAAAATACACATTTTGAGTACTGTTTGTGTATGGTAATGTGTATCGGAATTTTCAATTTGTATGTGCATGTGTAGTGTATACATACACATTGAAAAAACAACGTGTATTTTTGTGTATGGTAAATGTGTATGTGTATACACAAACAACAGTATTTGGGGGTATATTTTCGGAAAATCCCGGTATACAGTGAGATAGAGATGATTTTCTTTATCGGTGAGCTACAACTCATGCACATATAGTTTTCGCTTATTTAGTGGCTTTGTTGTAACGGAAGAAACAAAAGTGTATTGGAATTTACGGCTCCTGCCATATCAGTTTACTGATGATCGATAGTTATAAAAGATTCAGCAGTCGATAAGTGCTGTACCCATATAAACTTTCAATAAGCTCTGAAAGGTCACACTGCATGGTGTCATTTAGCATTTGAAAAATTGGAAAGCCCTCACTTAAACGATAGCTGCCTTCTAATCTGCACGTTCAAGAGAAATTGAGAAAATGTAAGCCAATGGCTTCAAATCGAGACTACATCAGGGATCGATATTTTTCCGAAAAAAACCTCGGCCTGTTTTTTTCAGTTTTTTTTCGGTTTTTTCCTAAATCGCGGAAAAACTCCAGCTCAAGTTCTCGGTATCCTGGTTTTATGATTCTAACGCTTTCTAGCGCCTTCCTCAGTCTTTAGACCAAAAATACAGGTGTTACATAGATATAAAGCACGAAACAGGTATGAAACAGTGCCTGACAGGTTCCAGCAATAACGCTATATGCAAATTTTCTTGCAGCAGTTTGCATATTTGTTTTAGATTGCCAAATTTGGTATTTTCTTATGTTTTTCTAACAGTTTTGAGTCAGTCTAGCCTATTATACATCGCAAAAGTCCATTTTTTAACAGAAAAATGACATAAATTAGCTATTTCTAGCTTGAGTTTTTCCCGCGATTTATGTTTTTTTCCGACCCTTTAGAAAAAAAATCTGTTTTTTTTTCGTAAAAAACACACCTCACATCCCTGAACTACATATACAGAAAACGGAAATTTATTTACGTGCCCCTCTCTATGAGCACTGACTACAGTAGCAGTGGCGCCAGTGCCAATAGTGCCAGTACATGTACTGTACGTACGTAAAGAGCAATTAAAATTATGGCCACTTCAGTGATTTCTGCACTTTAAAAAATTATGTAATAAAATCGCGAACCCCCTCCCCCACCGTAATAAATAGTAATGATATGGCAAACCCCCTCCCCTCATTCAATTACGTAATTTTTGCACGTCCCCTGAAAGTGCCTGTAGACTTGTTGTCAGAATCTGTCCCTTAGGTAATTGTGGTACGTTAGTTTTTTAGTCTTTTATCAGTCACTTCTTAGTAGTGTAATAATTAGACGGCTACACGGCAGGTGCAGATAGCTGCTATTGATTGAGCTTCTCAACGGCTGACTTCGCTCAAAGCTTTGCTTTTGCTTTGTCAGAGATGCCTATTATGCCTGTCGCTTATAATTAGCTGTTTTCGGCTTCTCCTCAAACCCTTCAGAGACAAGCCAGATGTACCTTATTAGTGTGATTTATGACTTTCTTCAGTCTAACTCAGTAGATTTGCTCTCTACTCTTTTATATTTATCTGTAGTGCCTGCAGAAGGTGGCTTGCTTCTGAAGAAATGCGCCGAAAGCTAAAGGCCATTCAGAATTCACTCGGTTTCTGTTTTCTGCAAAATTTTCGGTTTCCTTAGATGCGTTTCTTTCTAGCTACCGTACTTGATATAGTCTTGAGGTTTTGCACCGAAAACATGCGATGCTACGGTAGCAATTTTCAGATTTTCTGAGAAAACATTCGGCAATTGTGGGACACTACCCCCATTAACTACCATATTAACTTAAGACTAAGATTGAATCTGAAAGTAAGTCTAACTTCATCTTAAGGCTCATTCATCCCGAACCTATGCAGAAGCCTAAAAAATCTGATCACAGTGCTGAATAGAAGCGCTCAGTTCCAAATAAGTGAGGGATAGTGTTGCTGTATCTAAATCGGATAATCAGCGCGTCATACATAACTGAAATGCACGCCGCTTCCCTCTCAATTCGGCAGCGAAACCTAGCTTAGCCTGTACAGCCTGTAGTTGCTTTGCAAGTGTTGAATGTCGATAGGGCAGCAGAATATGAAAGTTGATTTTGACATCGATAATTTGTAAGAACGCTTAAATTTTAAAAACATTCTTATAAGTTGAATCATTCGTGTAACAGGGGAGTCTGTGGGCTTCTGCGCCCGCTCACCACGGGCCAACCAACAATCTGCGATTTTCTGGCAAGTAAACCTTTAGCAATTTTTGCAGCTTTTTACAATTTCAGACAATGAAATTGCTAAAATCGCCTATAAAACAACGCTAGTATCGCTGTAATTGAGCCAAAATTTGGGGTAAGGAGGTAGAGCACTATAAAAATCTCTCAAAAATCGCTATAAGGGGCCGTCCATAAATGACGTCGTTCCAGAGGGGGGAGGGGGGGTCGGCTGAAATGCGACGATAGACGACGCATCAGGAGGGGGATGGGGTTTGCAAAAAACGACGTCGTCTTTTTCGGAATTTTAGGGTACTTCGATTGCATTATTTTCGATTTATGCATATTCTGTCAAATATTTCTACATGCAGAAAAGTTTCCCAGAGTGGTTGAAGGGATCTATTCAATTCATTATACAGTATGGCAACAAGCAAAATGACAGTACTGCATGTACTGCACTTTTGTCCGGGGGGGGGTAACCCGAAAACGACGTCGCCTTAGGGGGAGGGGTCCCCAGAAACGACGCAAGGCGATTTTGGGGGGAGGGGGGTCCGAAAAATCCGGATTTTGGAACGACGTCGTTTATGGACGGCCCCTAAGTGGTATTCTGGCCTAAAAATCGCTAAGACGTGCTAAACAGAGAGCGAAAAATACAGCCAATGTGCGCATAGCTTGTAATCTCTGAACGTCACTCTGTCTTTGATCATCTGGTGGCGTGGGACATACAATTTGAACTAAAGTCCATGCAAAAATGATTGGCGGTGGCGGAAAAAAGCGATTTTCTCAAAAACTTTCTTCAAGACCCCAAACATGTTTTTATATCAATCGATAGTAAATCGATTGTGCTACAAGATGCGAACGTCAAATCAAAGGTTCCACGCAGTTTTGTATGTGTTTTTCGGGAAAAACGAATTTTCGGCAAAATCAAGTTTTTATAGAAGAGTCAAATTGACAAGCGGACTCCAGATTCTTATTCTACGTGCAATTGCGAGTTCGCTGATATATACATGTTAGGGGATTTTCAAATTAGTTTTCGGGAAAAACGCGTTTTTCGGAAGGGTGTGCGAGTGAAAAAATTGTCTGCGATCCTTTTTACTATGGAAAATTGCCCAACATTTTTCAAATTTGACCCAAACGGTATAAACGGCCTGAAAACCGGCTCGTATTCACGAGTCAAACTTAATTTTGGTCCATAGAATCCATTTTTGCAGTCCGTTTGGCGCTATGTGGTCGCGTTTTCCAGTTATTTTCATTTTAATTGTTTTTTTGCAAAATTTTGTCTGACTGGAGCAGCTACTGTGAGTCTCTTCAGATGTTGCTCAAAATGTAACTCCTGGGGTAATTTTAGATGGTGAATTCATTTCTGTCACCTAGAACTCCGTCAGGTTACTGCAAACCTAACTTTCGAGCACCCCCTATTTGGTTTGATATTTTAGCAATCTGTCTTTGACATCTTTGCTTGTTAAAAGAACACTGATTAATGCTCACGCCATCAAGTGACTCCAGCCTCATGTCTAACGTTATAGAGAAGCAAGTTCTTGCCCAAGGTATATCCTAATCTGCGCAAGTTTCGCTCTGAATACTAATTTGCGCAACAGCTAAAATCAGCTTCCTTCATAACTGGGATGATAAGATAAGCACATAAATCGACTCTAGAGTCTTCAATGACTCTAATAATACTTTGGTTACTGTTCTAGCTAAAAAGGTTGCAGTGTTATGGCCGATCAAAGTTGACTGAAATTTTGATGGTCAAATGGGCCATTTTTGGCAATTTTGGAGTCCGCTTGTCGATTTGACTCTTCTATAAAAACTTGATTTTGCCGAAAATTCGTTTTTCCCGAAAATTTACTTTAGGATTTACTGTCTCGAGGCGGACCGTAAAATACGCCGCTGATCTTACGCAGCGCTCAACGCTGGAGGGGAAAATTGTGCAAAAAAGAAACATATTTTTTATCGGATTCAATCAGAGGAATGAGCTGGTTGAGGAAGGATAAGGAATCATTGCATTCGCATAATACACGCAGTCAAAAAAGTCATTTTGTACTTGGAAGGGGCTAAGCTGGCTTACAACTCTTCTTTTTATTATTTTTATTCGTTTCTTCACTTCGGTCGGCGGCAGCAGTGCAGAGTAGAGAGAGAAAGGAGTTGTTAGGTAATAGGAGCAGCTAACTTCATAGGATTCCTAAGGTATAATACGTCGCCTTCCTAAAATACCTATTCTGCTTGTTCTTTTGCATTTTTTATGTTCGCGATCTTGGTCGTTTAAGTTTTTTACTCCGAAAAATCAATGGCGGAAAATAGCGCGGCTATTCTTAATTTCACGAGGACCGGCCTCAAGCATGTTTTATACGGTAGCTCATGTTCTGTTAATTTGAAATGGAATCAAACTACCCTCTTTTCAGAGATTAGAAGTGTAAGTAGAATACGCTTTAGCTGTTTTAAAGGCAATTTTAGCAATGTTCGTGCGGGAAGCTGCATGAAATTGGCTCAGAAATTGCATCTAAAAATCGGAGTGGTCAAACAAGTATATCGGGGGTGGAAAGGTACATGTATGGTATAACTGTAAGTAAAAAGATTCTACTGTACTGGTCTTTAAAAACAAACTATTACAACTGCCTCAAGCATTAATCATCATAATATCTGACCACTCAATCAAATCGTGAGACGCCTTAAGCGGCCAATAAACTGAAATATGTAGGGCCGGCGGCGTTCGATTTTATGATGCTTGTCAGACAGCTCCGGAGCTTTTTGTCGGATGAGCTCACTACAATAAAGCTGCTCGGTTACTGGCCATTCTTGCTGGGGAATTGGTTCCTAGAAAGTGCAGCTATGCCTAGTGGGCCAGGCCTATTGATCAGATATGCTGTTCTATTTGCCCAGCTGCTAATTGTCATTGATTGATAGAAACCCGGCTAGCCCTCTCTGTCTGTTTATATTTATCCACACCCGCCCCACTTTGCTTCCTCACTCCAACCCACTTTTCTTCTACAACTCTTTTCCAATTGACCCTGATTTTCTAATTGAAGCTCAGGCTGCAGCTAGTTTCGCCAGTATGTACAATAGTAAGCTAGCATTTCGGCTGAGGAGTGATCACGGCCCTTGCAACAGTTGCGAAAATTTGATACTCAGACAGTACCGCCCGCCCCATACCGCAATTACCGATTCAGATTTACGCTTGTGCTTAGTTTTGGGCTCAGGATTAGAATGAGGATTCTATTTGAGCATTAGTTCATGCTTAGCTTCAGACCTAAGTCCTAAGGCTGAGGTTTCTAACAGGGATGTGAGGTGGGAAAAAAACACCGGAAAAAAACAGTTTTTTTCCGGAAAAAAACCGGTTTTTTCCTAAGGGTCGGAAAAAAACATAAATCGCGGAAAAAAACTCAAGCTAAAAATAGCTAATTTACGTCATTTTTCGTTTAAAAAATGGACTTTTGCTATGTATAATAGGCCATACTGACTCAAAACTGTTAGAAAAACAACAAAAAAGACCAAATTTGGCATGAAAAAACAAAAATGCAAACTGCTGTAAGAAAATTTGCATATAGCGTTGTTTATGGAACCTGTCAGGCACTGTTTCATGCCTGTTTCGTGATTTATATCAATGTAACACGTGTATTTCTGGTCTAACAAGACTGAGGAAGGCGCTAGAAAGCGTTAGGAATCATAAAACCAGCCTAGGATACTCAGAACTTGGGCTGGAGTTTTTTCCGCGATTTAGGAAAAAAACCGGAAAAAAAACCGGAAAAAACTGGAAAAAAACAGGCCGAGGTTTTTTTCGGAAAAATATACAACCCTGGTTTCTAAGGCCCAAACTAGGGTTACAGAACTCTAAATTTGTTTTGCTGAAACCGTAGTTGGGGTTTCTGAGGCCCAACTAAGGTTCCGGGACCCTAATTTGGGGTTCAAACGCCTTAAATAGAGTTCCGGAACCCTCATTTTTGGTTTCTGAAACCCTAAATAGGGTTCCGGAACCCTAATTTCGGTTTCAAAATCTCTAAATATGGTTCCAGAAATGCATTTTAAGTGTATTGTCAAATATAATTGGGTTTTTGAATGTTTTAAAGCAAAAATAGTCTTTTTTTGCACATTTTAAATCAGAAATAGGGTTTTTTCATGTTTTAAAGCAAAAATTCGGCTTTAATCGGAATTTTTGCACTTCAGACAGGATTTTTACTACTGCTGGAAAGTCCGATGGAACCTGGATCTATTAATAGGTTTTTAACCTGAAATTCATGGACTTGAACCTGAATGATTTCATGTTTGTGTATACGTTTTTTTAAACTGAAAATGTCAGAAACGAAAGTACTACCCCATAAAAAAAGTCTGATCTGGACCTTTCACTGTCAGTGGACCCGCTTATTGGGTTCAGAAAAGTTACAAGCAGTACAAAATTCTACAGTTTTTGATAATATCAGTGGACTTATACCTGAACCTATTTGTCCAGGTTTTTTGAGAAGCTGGACTTGAACCTGAAATTTCGATGTTGGACTTGACTTGAACCTGAAACTGTTTTTTTAACCCCGGACTTTCCAACAGTAATTTTTACCCGATTTTTATTTTAGTCCTCAAAACCGTGTTTTAAGCCTGAAAAAGGTCGCTGAAACCCCCTTTGGGCATAGTGCTGAACTGCTGAAACCCTATTTTGGATCAGAAAAATTGTCCCCCCCCCAGCCGAAAACCTAGCTACATGTATGGGGCAAGTGGTGTTGTATGGGCCGGCCGGGCCTGGTGACATCTCTACTTTGACAGCATTTATTACTAATTTTTGTTCTACTATACTATAGTAAAATAATAGTACTACAAAGTCTCAAGGATGGCTTAAGTTTATAACCTACTTCACTATTAGTCTGACTGTTAAAGTCGGTAGCGTTCCAATTAGTCTGGTGGCGTGTGCAGAGAGAGTAACCTGTACAGACAGTCTGTCTAATAACTAGCCCATTATCCATCTTATTGGCTCGTTAAAATGAGTTCGCTTCCGATTCGGCGCGGTTCCGTCCGGGGATAATTCGCTCAGAGCCTCACTTATGTACTTTGCTTTTAGAAGAGAGGAAAGCTGAGCTCCATGGCAAGTCTCGTCCTACTCCTGTGCCTTTTATGGCTGTTGCTGCCACAGGTTCTACTATCACATCGCGTGGTGAGAAGGCAAGTTACCGTAGTCTCAACTGCAGACTACTGTAGGTTTTAGCTTCGCCGCTTGCCTAGTGTTGTGTGGTTTTCAGACCCTATTATCAGATTTATAAAAGTCGCCGGTAAGGCTAAGTTTGTGTGGTGTCCACTTAGCCTTTCGTAGCTGTCATGCGCATTTGGCTTGCTGATTAGTGTTAATATTATTATTCTTTACGCATCCTAACTAAATAGTCTATTTATCATACACGTGACTTGGTCATAAAAAATGTCACAGCCAATTTTTACCGCCTTTTTATCTGACTTGTCTACTGTTTCCCAGCAAGGTACCTAATAACAAATAGCAAGTTAAGAGCCACATTTTATAAAACCGGGGCAGGTCGCGGAACATGAAAAATTCTGACCTATAGTTTTTATTTGATAAATTGATAGGTCTATGGTAGAAAATAACACACGACAAATATTTTCACTCGCCTGTCACTAATATGCAAATTAGGGCCGAAAACATGTTTTTCCAGCCAAATTCGGTGTTTCTTTTATTTCTACCGTGTGCGTCGACAGATCGGGCTGATATTTTCAGAAATAATGATAGGTATATTGGGTGTTTCACCTATAAAATTTTAAGAGGATCGGCCAAGGTTGAGATCGCGAATTAAATTTTTTTGGGTTCTGGTAAAAAATCGAATTTTGCAAAAAAAGGTACCTCGAAATTTTCCACCAAACTTTCAGTGTAGGTTGCTTAAATGTCCCTTAAAGTAACCCTCTTTTTCCGTTTGTGGACTATGTCTCTGTTTCGAGAAATTAGTGTTCGAATTTTCATGCACACGTTGGTAGAAAAAACCGGAATTTACTTTCAGCTTTCGTTTGAACGGACGGATCTTTTAGCGTTCGCTCTCGCTCGAAAGAGCGCACAATGGCCGATCGATTGGATGGTCGACGGCTAGAAACAAACCACTGAGTCGGGTACTGTAAGAGTTTAAAGTGAGCGAGTCGACTACACTGCAATATTTTTCATGTTCTGAGTTTTATAATGTTGTTATCATGACTTTTGCCTAAAAATGGGATTGGAAAGTGTACGCAAACTTTGGAAAAAGCTGAGCATGCCTCTAGTAAACTATTTTGAGGCAAAAACCATATTAGAAATGGAGAAAATCGTAGTATGCTGGCTGAACTCGCTCACCTTAAACGAGTCTGCTCAAACGAAATGTAACGAGATCATCTTGTTTTTGCTTAGAAATTAATGTGCATAAAAAAATCGATTGTTCCCGTAAAATATGAAAGCCGAATTTCTTTAATTCTTGGACAAGTACGCTTGTATGACACGCAACATGCACCCCTTTTCACACTTTAGGAGTTTGCTTTGGTTCGGTGACATTCGACTCTTATACTGCAGCCAAAAACCTCCAATTTAAGTGTTAAGCACCTTCGATGCAAGAGTTTTCTGACCAGGCCAGGTTTATTTGTTTGTTTATTGAGTACGTTCCTAGTGGCAGCATATATATACTTTTTCTCCTTTCCATACAATGGTACTTACATCCACTGCTTTTACCGTTTCTTCATAGTACCTTCAAACTGAATAGATAATGCAGAACTAAATCACTATAACGTTTTCCAGTATAGTCTACGTGTGTATTGCTTGTGTGTTTACAGTTGCTAGTGGTCTCTTGTACAGGCAGCACCTCAACCTACATACCGGAGAGTGCTGCATTGGGTACCCGGGTACACTAACCAGCACTTAGCATTTTCCGCAACAAAAATGAGATCCAGATAGTGTACCCGGTACACTAACTGGCACTTAGCCAAATCATGTTAAACTGCTTGTTTTCACGATTTCTGAGCAAAAATGCAATTTTCCAATCGAGATTACTGTTTCTGCCATGAAAATGAGAGTGGTTGGTCAAAGTTTCCATTCTTGTGAGGTTTGTGTTAGTAGAAACGGTTGAAAATTCGCAAAAATATACGTAGACCTGCTTTAAATCTACCGTAATGTTGGAAATTTTGGACACCCATGACATAAAACCTGTCTCCAAATAGTGTACCCCGGGTACACAATCCGGCACTAAGTGCCAGTTAGTGTATCCCGGGTACACTATCTGGAGGGGTACCCTATGCAGCACTCTCCGGTAGTAAGCATACATGTGGACTTGATTTCTTGACCGTGTCCGTTTTGTTCATTGGCTGATCCGCAAACGGTCTGTCGGTCTGTTGTGTGTGTCAGATTTGTGTGCGCTTTACTGATTGTCTTTCTGTCTTTAGGATAATAAAACTTTGCGTGTATGCCACAAGGGCCAGCGCTACATACGTCTTTGCACTCTTGTTGACTCCCAGCAGTAAATCACTGAGTCACTGTAAATTAGAATGGGACTCTGTGTTACTGTTTGTAATAAACCATTGTCTTGTACATTTGCACTATCGGAGGTTTCATACAAAGCTCGGCGTGCCTCTAACAACCATTATTCAAAAGCTTAATGCTATACTTGAAGAAGAGCCGCCAAAGAAAACCCAAATCTGCCAAGGTACATCGTTTTCGAAAAGATTCCATGTCAATTGAGAGAATGCGTGGAGGTGGCCAGCTGTGTGTTTCACATTCAGCTTTTGAATAATGATTACTAAGGCACGCTGAGCCTTCTCCAAACTTAGCGTACATCTTCCATTCGGATTTTGAGGCAAAAGTCAAAAAAAACAACAACATTATAAAACATTACATTATTACATTACATTATTTTTTATAACAACATTATAAAACTCAGAACATGAAAAATATTGCAGTGTGGTCAACTGGCTCACTTTTAACTCTTACAGTACCCGACTCAGTGTTTTGTTTCTGACGGGCGACCAACCAATCGATCGGCCATTGCGCGCTCTTTGAAGCGAGACTGACCACTAAAAGATCCGTCTGCTCAAACGAAAGCTGAAAGTAAATTTCGGTTTTTTCTACCAACGGGTGCATGAAAATTCGAACATTAATTTCTCGAAACAGAGACAAAGTCCACAAACGGGAAAAGAGGGTTACTTTGAGGGACACTTAAGCAACCTACACTGAAAGTTTGGTCGAAAATTTCGAGGTACCTTTTTTTGCAAAATTCGATTTTTTACAGGACCCAAAAATTTGCATTTCATTATAATTTGCGATCTCAACCTTCGCCGATCCTCTTCAAATTTTATAGGTACAACACCCAATATACCCAGTATTATTACTGAAAATATCAGCCCGATCCGTCAACACATGCGGGAGAAATATAAGAAAGACCGAATTTGGGTGGAAAAACACGTTTTTGGCCCTAATTTGCATATTAGTGACAGGCGAGTGAAAATATTTCTCGTGTGTTATTTTCTACCATAGAGCTATCGATCCGATCCGATCCGATGTGCGGGGGGGGCCTTTACGGCCCTACGCTCAGACCTTGCGATCCATTGCGCAACCCCCGTAGTTTCGTCATCTCGGACGTTTCCCTTCTATCACTGCCAGCCACTCTAGCCATGCTGTTGGACGCCAGTTACTAAGAAAGTCCCTGGCGTGTTGACGTCATGGTGCTGACAGCTCCCAACGGCCGTCCCGGCCATACGCAAACCGGTATCAGCCTTATTGCTGGTTTCTCAGACAGCTCCAGACGTCATTGTTCTTTGTCCAAGTTGGCATGCTGTAGGAGCGGCTTTGGTGCTGTGGCAGATCCAGTTGGTTCCCATTTTATCTACTCGCTGTAACCAGCTTTCGGTGGCCTGGGTGGAGCGTTGTGCCGACGACCAACTCTTTGCAGCAAGAAACTTGCCACGCCGAGAGGATGAACCACTACAACCACTAGGGATGCAGCGGCCGCCGTGACTCAGAGGCATGCTTGCTACCCACTGAGCCACCGACGCGGCTGAGCTATCGATTTATCAAATAAAAACTATAGGTCAGAATTTTTCATGTTCCGCGGTTAGTAGGGGACCCGCCCCGGTTTTATAAAATGTGGCTCTTAATTTATTTTTGGACGAAATCGGGTAGCAAATAGCAAATTCCTAGCAAGTTAGTTTAGGGAAAAGCGCCGCCTAGGAAATATGTAGCTAGTTTATTTCGGATTGAGGCAGCGAGAAATTTGCTAGGAATTTGCTAGCAATTTACTAGGAATTTACTAACCTCACCTCTATCAGACATATACTCATCCATTATCCCTATCTTTCCCCAGCTTGGCCAAGGAACTAATGTGCTGCCAGGATATATACCCAAGGGTGGTTACTCTACGCATAACTAAAGTAGGCCTAGGTAATAGTCAAGTATGGACAAAAGCCAGTCTCTAGGCTGACAGTAGATTCGGCAAATAGAAAACTACTGAATGTGTTCATATGTTAGGGATAAAGTTAGAGAAAATTCTTGCTGATGCTTCTTTGTCTGCTGTTGCTTGTTCAGCTTGTTGAAACTGAGATACAATGTATAGTTTTTATTTTAAACGGTACCAGAGTTTTCCAGTTATAAGACAAATAGTGCCCGAACAGGTCATTTAACTTTTGATTATCTTTTGAAAACCATGATCTTATAGTAACCAAGAATATTCTTATAGTAACTATGGTAGTCTTATACTGTTTCCCAGTTAATTTATTTTCTAGTTAACTTGCTATCAACTTGCTTGTAACTGTCGAGAATTTTATTTGCTAGCTATTTACTTGCTAGAAACTGCAATTTCAAATTTAATTTGTTATTAACTTGCTATTTGCAATCTATTTGCTATCAGTTTGCTAGAATTTGCTACAAATTTTTCGTTCAACCAAATGATGCCTGCGAGATTTTCCGATTATAAGACGACCATAGTTACTACAAGATTATGGTTTTCAAAAGGGCGTGAAAAGTGACCCATTTGCACATTTCCTGTTTGCCCTATAATTGGAAAACTAAAGTACCGTTTCAAATCAAAAACTATACGTACATTGTATCTCAGTTTCAATGAGCTGAACAAGCAACAGCAGGAAGGGAAGCACAGACAAGAATTTTTTTCTAACTTTATCCCTAACATGAACAGATTCAGTAGTTTTCTAGTTGACGAATCTACTGTCAGCCTAGAGGCTGACTTTTGTCGATACTTGGCTATAGCCCTACTTTAGCTATATGCGTAGCGTAACCAACCTTGGGTAAAAGTATAGCAGCACATCAGGCCCCAAGCCAAGCAGGGGAAAGATAGAGATATTGGATATCTATATGTCTGAGCCTAGTAAATTCCTAGTAAATTGCTAGCAAATTCCTAGCAAATTTTTCACTCCCCCAATCCTAAATAAACAAGCTATTTATTTGCTAGGCGGCGCTTTGACCAAAATTAACTTGCTAGGAATTTGGTATATTTGCTACCCGATTTCGCCCAAAAATAAATTAACTTGCTATTTGTTATTAACTTGCTGGGAAACAGTATCTTATAATCGGAAAATATTTGGTTGAGCGAAAAATTTGTAGCAAATTCTAGCAAATTGATAGCAAATTTCTAGTAAATAGCAACTTAATAACAAACTAAATTTGAAATTGCAGTGTCTAGCGAGTAAATAGTTAGTAAATATAATTGCCGACAGTTACAAGCAAGTTAATTAGAAAAAAATTAACTTGGAAACAGTAGCCTTGTGTGGTTGCTTTAGAGAAAAATGATTGAAAACTCACATAGATTATAGTTTTGCGCAAGATTGCTTTATACTCAGAAAAATCTACTGTAGCTCTTGCCAGTGGCTAAAGTCGTCTTTCAAGTATGCTTAAAATGTGCTTTAATGTGCAAAGTTTGTAATCTAACTTTTAGATTAGCTACTGGTAGTACTACAAGTGTAGCCCAACAACAAATCATTGAAGCTCTTTTGGGCAATGGAACCGCTTATGATTACAGGATCAGACCAGAAACTGGAACAGGTACTGTAATATATAACTACTCTATACACAAAAATGGAGTCAAGGTTTTAGGACCAGTTGTAATTACAACTAACATGTACCTCCGCACCATAAGTAAAGTAGATGATGTGAATATGGTATGTGTTTATAGCTATTGTAGTTTACCGTACATTTGTCGATTGTAGGAGTACAGCTTACATTTCACATTTCGCGAAGAGTGGTATGATGAACGACTAATCTTCAATGATAGAATAATTCGGTACATCAATCTAGCCCCAGGCAAGGAAGTCACTTGTGCAGGCATAAGATGAATAATAAAAATTTTAAGGGCAAAAAATCTGGATGCCTGACACATTCTTTCAAAACGAGAAGGACGGCAGGAAGCACAATATAGACGCGCCTAATGTTCTGCTCAGGATTTACAATGGAACCGGAAAAATTCTTTACAGTGTCAGGTGGTGCAGTTTTGCCGTAAGGTCAGCTTTTGAATAATTATGTTCTTGATTTTAGAATGACTCTGACATTGTCCTGCCCAATGCAATTGCACAACTACCCTATGGACATTCAGAATTGTTTCTGTGATTTTGCAAGTTGTGAGTTTGAATTGCAAATTCCGTAAT
The DNA here is from genome assembly GCA_030248155.1 of Sabatieria punctata. NCBI lineage: Eukaryota > Metazoa > Nematoda > Chromadorea > Araeolaimida > Comesomatidae > Sabatieria > Sabatieria punctata. The sequence goes on from JASANB010003791.1 coordinate 60,955, forward strand.
CGTGTGATGATGATGATGATGATGATGATGATGATGATGATGATGATGATGATGATGATGATGATGATGATGATGATGATGATGATGACAACACCAAATTTGGTTTCCAAAGGCTTTTCAAAGCGATTTATAGGCTAAAAATTAGTGATTTCTGAGCCAGTTTGTTGGTACTGGAACCACTACTAGCACTTGTATTTTTGGGTCGCTTAACCTGTCTCGGGGGTAGGGGTGAGGGGGGTTTTGGCCTTTACAGCAGGGGGCTAAACCCCAAACCCATTAGTACATGTATGCAGCCCATTCTGGGCCTCTTAAAACTGCCCTACCTGACCGAAACCTCCCTACGCATACCCTATGCCGGCCTGAACCTGTTAAATAAATGTAAGATGGAAGTAGAATTTTGCCTGCATCTAAAACTGTTCAGATGCCTACACAACAGAAGATATAGACTACCGGTGGAAGGCGGCACGTCCGATTCAGATCAAGAAGGGACTGCGACAGAGTCTTCCCAGCTTCACACTGAGCGAAGTTACCACCGGCAACTGTACCAGCGTCACCAACACTGGTGCTCAGCTATCACCTTGCACAGATCAGCTCTAGTCCCTCTTATTCAGGCACCTACAGCTGTCTGCGAACGATTCTGGTGCTCAAGAGAGAGTTCAGCTACTATTTGCTCCAGTTGTACATTCCGTCTTTCATGCTTGTCGCCGTCAGCTGGGTCAGCTTCTGGCTCGACAAAGACTCCGTGCCGGCCAGGGTCACTCTCGGAGTGACCACTCTGCTCACCATGACCACACAAGTAGGTAGTCAGGCAAATTCAACACCAATCTCTAACTTGTCAGCCACAAAATTATTCTACACATCAATTTTACCAATGTCGACCGTGTATCCTAGCAGGATACTTGTTGACGTTTGTTTTATGATCGTTTACTGATGTGGTCCAAGTTTTGTTCTTGCAAGTGATGTGGTTCGGTCGGTAACTCCGTACCAATCTGGTCCACATGCCATAATCATGTACTGATGTGGTCCTATTGTATTCACTTCGTTAAAAGACTGTCCTCTAACCATTCCATGAACTGTGGTAATGGCGCAGAGGTTTGTTTCAGGCATCAGGAATAAATGCCAAATTACCTCCAGTGTCTTACACAAAGGCGATCGACGTCTGGATCGGCGTCTGTCTGGCCTTCATATTCGGCGCTCTACTAGAATTCGCGCTCATCAACTACGCCGCTCGTAAGGACATGGTGCGGGAGAACAAAAAGCGCAGACTGCTAGAGCTGAAGGTGCAGAGAAGACGGAAATTTGCATACAGCTCCACATCTACTGTATATTGTGTCTTTTAGCAGCAGAAGTTCCAGGGCAACTCTGAGTCGGTGGAGACGGGTATGCAGAGTCTGGCAAGGGACGAACGCACGTACTACGCTCAAGTTTACAAGCACAAAAGCTTTTTTGCGCGCATGTGGCACGTAAAGTACCGGGCAAATGCCAAGCGAATTGACGTTTTGTCGAGGCTCATTTTCCCCATTACCTTCTTCATCTTCAATGCTGTTTACTGGAGCATTTATCTGAGGCCTTATGTTGCAGTCAAGATTAAGAACGGTGACTGATATGCTGAGAATTATGAATAAAGTTCTATTTTAGCACGTCTAAATAAGTATACATAGTACAAAACACAATGTGAATAGTGCAGGAACCTTTGAAAAAGTGTAAACGTTCTTGCGTTTCTCTAAACTCCACTTGTTTTTCTGCTAAACTTTCGACCTTTTCAGGAGCCGTCCATAAACGACGTCGTTCCAGAGGGGGGAGGGGGGTCGGCTGAAATGCGACGATAGACGACGCACCAGGAGGGGGAGGGGGTTAGCAAAAAACGACATCGCTTTTTTCGGAATTTTAGGGAACTTCCATTGTATCATTTTCAATTTAAGTACATTCTGGCAAAGGTTTTCACAGACAGAAAACTTCCCAGAGTGGTTGTAAGGACTTATTCTATTGATTGCGCATCATGCTAACAAGACAACATGACAGTAATGTATGTACTGCACTTTTATCGGGGGGTAAACCGAAGACGACGTCGCTTTAAGGGGAGGGTGTCCCCAAGAAACGACGCAAGGCGATTTTGGGGGGAAGGGGGTCCGAAAAATCGGGATTTTGGAACGACGTCGTTTAAGGACGGCCCCTAGGTGAAGCCGGCTTTTTGCCTGTTTTTTGCTAAACCTGACTTATATATACTCTCTGTTTTATCTCTAGGTATTGAAGTCAGGAACAGAATACACAGCATAGGTCAAGGAGCTCTAGGGCATCTTATGTCAGTGACGCAAGTTCTCTTTTCAGTCCAAGGTTCTGATTGCTGTTGGCAGGTCCGACTGAACCTGGACTTATTAATAGGTTTTAACCTGAAATTTGTGGACTTGGACATGAACCTGAACCTATTATAATTCAGCCGGTCCAGTTTTGTTGGACTTACTTAACAGGTTCAATTTTTGAATGAAATTTTTGGAAAAAATTGTTAAATTTTTGCTTGCATTGCACAAAAATTTAATGGTTTTATGTTTTTCCACCTTGTTTTCAAATTGAATATGTCTGAAAACGAAAGTACTTCCCTGTTAAAGTCTGATCTGGATCCGATTTGCGGGGGGGGCCTTACGGCCTGCGATCAGACTCGAGGTCCATTCCGCTACCCCCGTGATTCGTCATCTCGGACGTTTCCCTTCTTTCACTGCCAGTCACTCCTAGCCATGCTGCTGGGCGCCGGTCACCAGGAGGGCGGCCGGCGTGTCGATGCCATGATGCTGACAGCTCCCGACGGCCGCCGGTGCCCCATATGCCAGAGGGCTCCCGGCATAGTTGGTTTCTCAGACAGCTTCTGGCATCGTAGATCTTCTTCCCAACGCGGCATGCTTTGTGGAGTGGCTTCGTTGCAACGGCAGATCCAGTCGGTTCCCATTTTACCTAATAGCAGTCACCAGCTTTCGGTGGCCTGGGTGGAGCTTTACGGCGACGACCAACTCTTTGCGGCAAGAAACTTGCCGCGCCGAGAGGGTGAGCGCACGACGTCGCGCACAGTGGCTATGCGGCCTAAACCACTACACCAACTGTGCCGGCCTGATCTGGGTCATTTACTGCCAGTAGACAGGTTTGTATAGCTCAGAAAAATTGCAATCAGTGCAAAATGTCAACACTTTTTGACAATATCAGTGGACTTGAATCTGAACCTATTGCCCAGGTTTTTAGAAGATGGACTTGAACTTGAAATTTCGTTGTTGGACTTGATTTTCAACCTGAACCTATTTTTTCAACCCCGGACTTTCTAATCAATGGCAGAGCCCCAGACCCAGACTTGCTGGGAAGGAAACAATACAATATTCTGAACCACAGACTGAACACTGAACAGGCTTCCGGTTATTATTTTTGCAAAGCGTTTCTTTTCTATGACTGATTGTTCAATTGGCAAAAGTTTGCAGTAATATCGAATTTCTGACGTTTGGTAACCTGACTATAAATTGACTACAAACTAAAACTACATATTTTTGAACCTGAATTTGACAACTACAAACTAAGACTACAAATTATTTTGGCGAAAATTTTTAACTACAAACTAAAGACTACAAATTGAAATTCTCTGAGGAAATAGGTCTACCCACACCGTGCATGCTTTTACCTGACGCATGCTGTATATGGAACCAGTTGAAGTTTAACGGCTTCCGTCGTATAGGCTTAAATATTAGGAGCGGGTGGTTTAGCCTCCAGAGGACGTTTTAGCGAAAAACTAGTAGTACTGATATCCGGCTACAAAGAGCGGTTAACGTCCGCATGTTTAGTCCCAAATAACAATCGTTAAGGCACTCGTCAAGGATGTGTTGGCGCCGTGACAGAGTTCAAATTTGTCCGAAAATTACGGCTGCGCCATAAAACTCCAGCTGCCTTTGACCGGGCAAGGTCGCTTCGCTGGTCAAAACTTTATTCACGCTCTCGCCAGAATAGCCATCAGCCTTTGTGGACATTAAGTGGACGATTGACCTTCGCTCTCTGCGCCGTTTTGTCAGTGGAATATTGGAACTATTCTGTGCGGTCATGCAGATTAGGACTAGGACGCTCGGTTTACTTCTTCAGGTAACCTCTCCTACCCTAAATGTGTTTTTAGCACGTTTTAGAACTGAATAATAAGGCTGAAAATTGCAATATTTAACAGCCAAATCGTTTTTAACAGCTGAAAGTAAAAATAAAATGGCAAAATTCAGTCTGAAAACACCTACCGGCTTTTTCTGTAAATAAGCCCATGGATGGGCGTCTATTTAGTTTCGGCAGTTTTCACAAATTCAATTCTGTTCTAAATAAACGTACAGGGTCGACCATTCGGAATGTACTGTACATGGGCGTTTAGTAGTTGGAAATTACAACTGTTTTCTGGCTGAGCGCTGTTTGTCTGTGATTTGAACTTTTTGCGCTGATTTTTCTACAAAAACTGTTCTACACTAGATATCGTGTTTCTATACTAAAACTCATGCTTCAAGCTCCATTTTTTATGTCATATTTTTATATCATATTTTTATCTTTTCCAGGACCAAATGTTTTATCTGAATAACCATATATGTAACAACAGGGGTGTCTGGGGCTCTGCCCCGCACCCGTCTTAGGTCAGACCCCCGGATGGGGACCCCCGAAACGATTTTTCCAACGCCCTCCGATTTTCTGCCAAGTAATTTTTTGAGCAAACTTTTGCGATTGTTTGCAATTTCAGACACAAAAATTGCCAAAATCGCCTGCAAAACAACACTTTTAGCTGTATTTCAGCCCAAATTAGCGATTTTTGACGATTGTTAAGGCGAAAAATTGCGATTTTTTCGATTTTTGAGCGTTTTTAGTGCCCAACCCCCCTACCAAATTTTGGCTGAGATCCCCTCAGCGGGCGCCAGACCCCAATCCCCACCTCCCCATTCGACGGATGACCTGTTACATGTATCTCAACAACCGCCCATGGGCGATTATTTGGAAAGGCTTTCAAAATATACGCCCAGGGGGAAACTATTTGCGAGCCTTTATACGGATCAACGCGGTATAGGTCTTCAATAGAGCATTTTTTCTAAGACTAAAATGATTTCTCAGCCAATTTCTTAGTACTGGAGCCGCTAAAAATAGTACTTACATTCCCGATCCACAGTAACCTGAAGTGAAGTGTCTTCGAGGGAGGAGTGAGGAGTTTGCGTTCTAGCTAGGGGTAAGCGCCTTACCCCTACGTAGTACGTACGTTCAGTACGTACCTCCTTACCTTCTATAAGCCAACTGACTCTAGCCATCTTTAGCTACGTAGTATTAGCACCATTGGGCAATTTTACCCATATGGTAGGTGGTTATCTGTAGCCTCTTCAGCTAAGTGGAGACTTGATTTATAAGTTTCAGGCTATTTTTTACGTACAACTGTAGTCATAGGACAGCGGCCGGGGTGGGGTCTGTCTCTACCCTCCCCGTCGGCCGGCCTTGTCACCCTCGCCTAAAATTATGGAGTTCTTGCCACCCCTAGACAAGCTCCAGACCAGTGTTGTGCCGGTTGAATTTAGTTAGTTATTTACTAAGTAAAATCATTAGTTAGTTAGTTAGTTACTAACTTTTACTAACTAAACTCAGATTTCGCTTAACTAAACTCAACTCAAACTAAACTCATTTTCAGAAAATTACTAAGTAAAAAATCGAGTTACTTAGTTATGAGTTTAGTAACATTCAGTTTAGTTATAGTGTTAAAAGATAGGTGCTTCGGCCACAGGTATCAGTTGCTAGTGAAAATTCTCAAAAAGTCTGGGGTCTCATTCAGGTTCTATTTGATAGAGAGGTCTCTCGCAAAGAGCCCACGAGGTTTCACTTGTTCTAAACACAGATGCTATGCTTGTGACAAAAACAGAATACTGCTTGGCATTCGTAATGGTTTATGTACTGTACGTATACTGTACGCATGCGTAGAGCTCATCCGCTTAAAGGGTTGTGGGGATTAAGCCGGTCGAAGGGATTGAGCCCAAACGGATGGAGGATTGAGTACTAAAAATCGCAAAGAAACTGCTAATGTGTGCTCAGGCACAGCTAACATCGCTGTTTTCAAGCAATAATTGTAAAAACATTTAAAAATTGGGACAAAAATTGCCCTCCAGAAAAATTGGATGCGAAAGTCCTCTTGGCCCTGTTACTGTAGATTACATGTACACTGTACTGTATGAACTACCATGCATGTAACAAGTCATCCGTTGAAGGGGGGTTGGGGGTCTGGCGCCGCCCGGGGCTGTCTCTAAGCCCAAATTTTGGGAGGGAGTTGGGCACTAAAAACGCTGAAAAATCGAAAAGGTCGCAATTTTTTCAGCTAAAACTCGTCAAAAATCGCTAATTTGGGCTGAAATGCAGCTGAAAAGTGCTGTTTTACAGGCGATTTTGGCAATTTTTCCGTCCGAAATTGCAAAAAATCCCAAAAATTTGTCAAAAAATTACTTGCCAGAAAATCGGAGGGGGGTCGGAAAAATCGTCTTGGTGGGGCGATGTCCCCATCCGTGGGGTTCTGGCCTAAGTTGGATGGGGCAGACACCCAAACCCACTGTTGCATGTATGTGAGGTACCTACTGTATGTACTGCACATCCACCCACTTTTCCAATGAGTGACAATAAACGCCTAAACTTAGATAAATGATAAGTCCAAAACTGTTTATTTTGTCTTCATATTTCTATATTTGCATTGTTCCTGTCCTGATATGCAGCTTTTTGTTAAACTAAACGGTCATATTCCGAAATTTTTGTAGAAAATAATGAGAAATACTGTTATTTTGTGAATATTCTGAAGCTAACAGGTCTACAGAGCTAATACTAATTGGCTTAAATGCATTAATGGCCTTATTTCTACTAGTATATTTTTACTAATCTCATAGCTAAGTAACTCGATAATTTTTGGCTAACTTACTAAACTCGGAGAGCGAATTTAGTTACTAACTTTTACTTACTAAATTCAAATTTGAAAAGGTGTAACTAACTATTACTAACTAAATTCAGAAAATTTTCGTTCGGCACAACACTGCTCCAGACCCCCTCCGGATTTCTCCAGCTCACGATGGCTGTAGTATAAACTGACTTCTTCAATATACGGTAGAAATACATTGAAACTTCGTGCACAATTAATTGAGAATGATCAGATCGTCGTAAAACTTCTTCAGCCTCGATTTAAAAACAGAAAAAAAAGAACCGGTTCGAAGCAGTTCAAACTGAGATTCTCTAAAACTTCACTGAGCAAGACTGGTGCACGATAAGAAAATGCGTATCCTGCAGTACACGTACAGTGTACGTCTTAATCATACATGTAACAGCTCCGGGCCGACCCTGGGGTAGGGGTTTTCCTCAGGTGGGGGGTCGAGGGGGGTTTCGCCTAGACGGGGGTACCAAATTTCAAAAAGCTCCAAAACGCCTGGAAATGCGTTTTTATCACGTTTTTCCAGTGTGGACACCAAAAATCACTATTTTAAGCTGTCAAATAGCGTTTTCGAGCTAAAAACAAGCAAAAAATGACAAAAGGGCTTCCAAAAACACCGATTTCTCTTAAATATCAGCAGTGGAAACGCCAAATTTGGTTCCCAAAGGCTTTTCAAGCGAATTTTAGACTAAAAATTAGTGATTTCTGAGCCAGTTTGCTAGAACTGGGAGCCGCTAAAAGTACTTGTATATTTGGATCGGGGGTCCCTTAACCTGTCTCGGGGGTGAGGGGAGTTTGGCCTTTATAGCTAGGGGGCACCCCCAAACCCCCTACTACATGTATGGTATTAATTGTATGTATATCCGTTATTTTCCTGCATCATTTCAGACACTGTTTGCCGTATCTGACGGAATCTCGCGACTTCAAAATAGAATAGTAGGTAAGTAGTCGGATATTTTTATATATTTTCTATCTCTTGGCCAGCGTCACAATTTCCGGTGGAAATCTGAGTTAGACACAACTTCTAGAGCCGATTCAAGGCTGACCGAACAAAAGTCTTTCTGACAAATTTGACCGTTTGTCCGACCGAAAATAAGGACACTTCACGTGTCCGACCTTGCTTCATTTCCTTCCTGTTCCTTAGATCTTTTGTACACCTTTTACGCATTGCAAATAAATATTTCTTTCCTCACCTTTTACTTTAGGCACTCCCAAGGTCGAATGTCACGAAGACGTAGTGGTTTTGGATTTGAAAACCGCCTCAGCGTTCACTGGAAACATTTTTGTAAAGGGAAAATCAAATGATCCCGCTTGTACGAGAAAATTTCCACAGAACACCGGAAATTTCGCCTCCTATACCATGCAGCTGGGACGGTGTGGCATGCAAAGGCTTAGACAAGTATTTAATTGGTGTTTAATTTATGCTTTTCACAACTTTTAACCTACCGTATATTCAGGCCAATCCGCGTGGTATGAGCTTCGCCATTACCGTAATCATAAGCTTCCATTCGCAATTTGTGACAAAATTGGACAGAGCCTTCCAGATCAGATGTTTCTACATGGAGCCAGAAAAGTTGGTTTCCGCCAACTTAGAAGTCAGGTAACGATTCCTGAAAGATTTTTCAGACAGGCACTTAACGCCGTTTATGCTACTGGCACCCTATGTGGTACCCCAACCTTGGCACTGGTACCATATATGGTACCGCTCCCTTCAGACTTCATGCCATTCATGTATATGGTACATAGTGGTACAATATGGTACCAGCACCATATGGTACCGGCACCCACGGAAATGGGTAGGGGTACCACACAGTATATGGTGCCACCACAGCCCCGAACGTAGGGGTACCGTACATGGTACCGGCACCCATACATATAATGTAACAGGTCATCCGCCGAAGGGGGAGGGGAGTTGGGCGTCTGGCGCCCGCCAGGGGTCTAAGCCCAAATTCTTAGGGGGTCGGGCACCCAGAAACATTCAAAAAGTCGCAATTTCTACAAACATTCAAAAGATCGTAAAAAATCGCTAATATGGTACAGATAAAATGCGCTGTTTTACAGGCAAATTTAGTGTCTGAATTCTAAAGAATTGTAAAAATTTGCTCAAAAACTACTTGTCAAAAATACCGGAGGGGTCGAAACAACGTCTGGAGGGGTCCGGATCGGGGGTTTGGCCTAAGTTTGTTGGATGGCTAACCGCCTGTACCCCTGTTACATTTATGCCGATACCACATATGGTCTCACTAGCCTAGGTACCGGTACCAAATATGGTGCCACTACCATAAACTCGTTAAGTGCATGGCTGTATTTAGCTGGAAATTTAAATACATATAATATCTATAGTTATTTTGTTGTTTTATAGTCTGTTACCCACCACCATTCTGTCAGACTCAATGTCGATGCCAGATTGTCAGTATTCAGTGCGTCGGGACGGTCCCAATGGCCCGACAGTTGCCTTTGCCAACGTGGGAGATACGGTATTTTTACAGATGTATTAATTCCTCCGCTGTGGCGTACCCAGAATTTTGCAATCATGTGTGCTAAACTTTTGAAGGTCCAACCGAAGCAGGACGAGAAAATCTTGAAAAATAAGCTTCTAAAACTCACCTGATACAGTCAGGCACTTAACGCCGTTTATGGTACCTCTACCTTCGTATTGGTGCCGGTACCGGTACCATATACTGTATGGTACCACTCTGTTCAGATTTCGTACCGTATATGGTAGTGGTACCATATATGGTACCGGCACCCTTGGTCATGGGTAGGGGTACCATATATGGTGCCGGTACCGTATATGGTGACGGCACCATATATGGTACCACCACAGGCCCCGAAGGTGGGGCACCATATATGGTACCGCTACCCTAGGTACCGGTACAGTGGGAAAATATATTAATATTTTTAATATTTTTAAAACATATTAAGAGTCGTTCTCTGGTCAGATCGCGTTTTGGTCCTTTGCCCTATTCAGACCCAAAATTGAAACTTTGAGCTAGAGAGCTGTAAGTTGGTACACTAATAGATACTTATGAGTTATCTTTGAGCTGCAAAGGATTAATGGATCTGACGCT